>JAXQQM020081857.1:0-183246 GCA_034641835.2 Pinus albicaulis
AAATAGAGCTTCAAAGACATAAGCCTTTGCATATATAGAGAGATCCCTCTCTGGACCTAGGAGGGCTAGATCCTAAGGTCTAAAAGTGGTTCTGATGTTGTCTCATCTTTTGGTATTACTAGACTTGCCAAAACATGGGAACCCCAACAGTAGTGACAATGGTGCACTGGCTAATTGCCACCGCATATTTGACATGAATACTGGGTGTTCCTGCCAGTGTGATATACTACATGAACTGGATACCATCATTGGAAAATTTCTAGAGCTGGGAAATCGATGATGAAATGATTGTGCTCATCACAGAGTACACAACGCTCGACGAGAGGAGGGGGGATAGCTGGGAGTCTTTCTGGAAATCGTCGTTCCTCCTGCAGGTAAAGGATGATGCAAGGTTCATCCCTAGATGACTGGGTGGAGGGGTCCTCTTGGTAGGACCGCTCAATGGCGTTTAAGGCATCCCTATATTTTGGGATCTCTAGGAAATCATGGGTATAGTGTCCATAATTGCTGCAGATAGTGCATGCATGATTGGTATGCAATGATTTGCCTTAAATTTTGGTGGTAGGTTCCTTTTTACGGGAAGGTGGTGTTGCGATATCTACCATAGAGCTAAGGAGTGGGTTTGATTTGTCTAGCTCCGGGCAGATGTTCATAGGGTGTCCTACTACGTCACATATGGTGCAACCTGGTGATTCCCATTGCGTGGTGGGAGTCTCAACGTTCTTTCCTCTTCTCTCAGTTTTCTTAGTTGTAATCATTGGTTTTGCAATGGGAATTTTCTTTGCAGGGATTTTTTTGACAGTTTCCGGAATGGGTGGGGCCTCCTTGGGACTGAGGGGAATTAACCCTATAGCTGTGATGTGTGTGTCTCCCATCCTAGTAGGGGGAACGAGGTACAAAAATGGTATTGCAAAAGATATGTTTCGTAATACCACGGTGGGCAAGACCTGCTAGGATACGAAACCAGCTAGGGGGTAGAGGAAAGGGGTTTGGGAGGCGGCATAGGCTAGAGAGGATGCTGAGCCAAGGACTCGGTGTCATTACTGCTTGTGTCTATTTCCTGACTAGATTTAGCGCTTGATGTGGACATCATGAATTCCAGAGTCCCTGTGACATCAGGTGATGACTCAGGTATGATAGGGGGATCTCCTAGGAATGACCCTAGGATGGACGATGGTTTGAACTGGCCAGGGCCATATTCTTGGTACCGTGAAAGCGTGTCTATAGATGTGTCTATGTAGGGTGGAATAACATTAGTTTTTGTTAGGGGCCTATTTTCTCTATGCGTCGATTGGTTGACAGTAATGATGCGGTCCTCATGGGGGAACATCATAGTTTGGAAGACGGAGGAGGCGATGGCTAACATGGCATACATATAACTTCAGCCACGAATTATATTGTAATCGAATTGGGTGTCCAAGACTTCAATGTATATAAGGGCCATCTTTCCGACTAAGAAGACCAGGACGTTTTGGTAGAGACCGATGGGGGCTGAAGGGAGACCATCGTATGCTCTAAGCATGATGTTGGATGGCTTTAGTTTGGGCGACCCTAACTTCTGGCAAACGTTCTTTGACATGATGGATGTGGATGCACCTTCACCAATGATACATTAATTAATAGTAATGTTTTGGACCAACACAGGTATCTGAAAGAAGACCATTGAAGGAGGCTTAGGGGTAGAGTTTTCTAAATCAAAAGCCATTCGACGCGAATTGACAGGGTTGATGGCGTCTAGTGCATAAATTAAGTATTTTTGCTGCTTTGGGCATGACTCTAATACCTCCAAAGATGACATAGTGGCGGGAGATTGAGCTAGATCATCCACAATGCTATAGTTATGGACTGCTTTGGAATAGTTTCATGCCTGCCTAGTTGGTCCCTTAACCATCTTTGGCAAAGGTTCAATAGGCATCTTTGATATGGTCAAAGGTACTGTTGGTGGAATGGTACTAGCCCCTGACGCGTTGGTGTCTGGTGAGGTGTCGTAATTTTGATTCTGTGTCTAAAAAAACATTTCTTCGCCAGTCATGTAGATTTTGTGGCTATTTTTTCTAGAATCATCGGGAGTTTCTTGATGTGTGCTAATTGCCCCTTGATGGGGAAAAGGCTCCTACATGATTGTTGTTTTCTGGGAGGATCCCCCTTGTCCATGGTTACTCTATAGCTTCTTCAGCTCAAGGAGGTCGGGACAGTGGTGAGTGTAATGGCCGTACTCACCACAGATCAAACAATAGTGGGTTGTCCGAAGAATTGGCATTTTGTTCTGTCTCTAGGAGTTGCTTGGCTCTTGGTCTTGATTTCGGTTGAAGTTGCCTCCAACTTGAGATCGCGGAGGGCATTTTTGATTGTTTCCTCCCTGTCAAGGATTTCCCTTAGGATTTTTTTGTCCTTTTTCTTAACTGTGTTAGGAGGATAATTTGGGTTCTCTTAGTTATATGGCCGACACAGTTGGTTTTGGGAAGGTTGCACAAAGTTCACCTGTGCATTATTCTGCATGGGAGGGTCTTGTGTTGGGGGATGAGAATAATGCGGTCCCTAGTTTGTAAATGGCTATTGGGGGGGAGCTATTTTGTCAGCATGTCTATCTACGTACTGTGTCCCCTGAGCTGGAGGATAGGGTCCGCCTTGCTGATGGTGATACGGCGATGCCCTACTAGTCAAATTTTGCAGAGGCATGTGATGAATTCAGTAGCCGAGTTGTGGTATGTTCTGGGCAGAATCATACGTGTAACCAGGTTATTGAACGCTGCTGCTTGGGTAAATTTTTTCACAGCAAATGATGGCTAAAACAGATCTTGAGCCTTCAAGAGATTATTTTCATAGAAAATTACTCATTCTTGAAGCTTTCTGGTGTTTTCTAACTTAACAATAATCTTCACTGCTGCTTCCTTCAAAAAATCCTCAAGAAGACCTGCTGTATAAAGGAGACTATTTTCAGCCATTTTGTCCATCTTTTCACCTTCATAAATTCCTCCAAAATCCCCCCATATCACTCATTTTTCCCTTTTATTTATCTGCCATTTCCCTCTGAAAATACCCTTTTTTCCTTCTCATTTACCCTTCATTACCCTAAAAAACTTCTAAAAACCATTTTAAACCATAAAACCCCTTTTTTTATGGTTTAAATTACCCTATTTTACCTATTGGAAGCCTTTAAAACCCCCAAAAAAGCCTCATTTTAGGCCTTTTCCGCTCATAAACAAACATTGGGTTTTGAGCCCAAGCCACCTTCCTTTTTCCTCACCACATAACACTACGCTCGCGACCAAGGCCTTAGCCCCATCGCACATCACGCATCGACATTTCAAATTTCTTTTTTCCCCTTACCTTTTTTATGCCGATTGGCGGATCTCCCGATGTGATTACAACTGTCGATTGGGTTTGATCGGACGACCAAGTGCTAACTCTCCGTGCCACTTCCTAGCCCTTTTTTCCTTGGTTCTTGGTTCCTTACTCCTCCACGAGACCATGCCCCAGCACCTACCATTAGCCCCCATCGAATCGACAAATCACATTGTTTTTCTTCATTTTCCTTCACCTTCTTATGCCGATGATTCAACCTCTGATCTCATCTGCACCGTTGATCTACCAAGATCAACGGTTGTCAATGCTCCATCGCCACCTCCTTCACCCCTCCTCCTGGCCCTTTCCCATTTCTCTTTATACTCCACTCACGGCCCTTTTCCCCCATAAAACCTTCCCTTTTTCCCTTAAGCCGCATTCCTTCATTCTTTTTCCTCTGCACTATATTTTTCCCTTGGGTGATCTTGACCGTCGATCTCATCGATCTGAAAGTCATCAAAACTCCCCTCCCATCTTGCAATTGCTCAACCATCCCTTCTCATGCATATACGAAAACATATCTCCACCGTTGATTCATCTCATTCAATTGCCCTCGTTGAAACCCGCATCTCTAACCCCGCCCGATGAAATTTCACCCCGTGACAAAAGAGGTAATGTCACCTTCTGGCCCCACCTTCCACCATGAAAAACATCCCCCAATACCCTCTCGAAACCTAGCTTCCACTACCTCCTCGCCCGAGCACCTTCCACCTGTCGCGTTCCCTTGTGACCGTTGGATCTACACCCCCAGATCCAACGGCCCACGTTGTATTTCGCGTGGATTTTCGTGTCAAGGTTACACAACCCAAATCTACGTGAAATAGGTGGTTTCGGGGTGGACAGGTGTCGCACCCTATGTGGTATTGCATTCAAAATGCACAAAACCACTTACCGCCTAACTCTTGCACGAAAGCCATTCATGGTTTTGCAAAACCACTGTTCTATTTCCGCGCCATAATTCGATTTTTAACCCATTTTCTTCATATTTTCGCCTCCCTCGACACATTTCTCCTTCCGCCTCACTGCTCCTTCCACCTCCTTTAAGCCTCTGTTAGCAGTTTAGCCCCAAAATTCGCAGGTTTTACATAACAATTCTGTGTTTGGTTGTAGGTTTTAAAAGGTAGATTATTCATAAAAAACCATCCCACAGCTAAGGGAAAAGTGGCACTGGGTCGAAGGTCACCACCTCTGAAGCCTAATCGATGCAGAAAAGAATCTTTTGGGGGTGTAAATTCTGGATTTTAATCAATGTTTCGTAGGTATTTGTAATTCAAATCAAACCCTCCGCACTCTAAAGCCACCTGTCCATAACAACAAAAGGGAAGACAGTGGAGATTAAAGATTAAATGATTAAAGAAAAGTATGAAGATTTAAATTTAATCCAAAGTTTAAAGGTTAAAGACACAGTTTAAAGCCCGAAGATGATTATAAGGCCTTGAAGCACAAATTAAATGCAAAAGAGTGTTTAAAGCAACAAATCATGACAGATCAGCAGAAGGAAGGCTTTAAATGCCAAATCACATAAGCCTTTACTTCTCTGAAGACCAAAAATGCCACCTACAAGTTCTATTTCCTCAAAAGAATATAAATTGAATGCATAATCAGAGATATTTGCCAAAGACAGCTTAGAAGTAATTGCGAGCCTACCAAAAGCCTCAAAAGTAAACAAAAGTGACTAATGTTGATGAAAATTAATGTAAAAATCAATTAAAACAGAGTTAAATATCCAAAATATTCTCTATAAGGCCTCCCAAAGGTCGAGAAGAATTTACTCTATATTAATTGAACAATTAGACCTTCGTTTCACTCCACCTCCTCAATTTACCTATATATATCATATGAGGATTCTAGTATTATTGTTGGTTGAATACTTATTGAATGTAAATAGCTATTGAGGCTACTAAAGCTCTGTTTTGTAATTGAAGAAAGATAGGCTGAGAAGAGAAGTTTGAAGCTGTAAAAGACTCACTGGACTTGAAGATTGTAACTAGTTTGAACATCAAATATACAAGCTGATTTATGGGATCCTGGTCTATGTCAATGGCGATGTTTTTCTTACTGTAGTTGTTATTTTTCTCATGTTTTCCATACTTTCCATTTTCTCTGATAAATAACAGCTAATATAGATTAGGATTTACTGTAAAGTACCCTATTTCTCACTAATAAATCTTTATCTATATGTTTTCTTCTAATTGTGTATTTGAGGATAATTCAATAGAGTGTAACCAGTCAAGGAATGTTGGTGAGCCCATGTCTTGTAGAGTAAAACTTGAGATTTTGTTCTTGAATGTTATTAAAAGTTTGCCAATTAAAGTTGAACTAGGGAAGTCTATGGTTAGCCCTGTCCTCTAGTTTTTCCTCCAACAGTTGCTTTGAAAAGATCCCTTAAGAGTATGCCAAAAGCAGGCTAGGTTCAAAGTCCTTACCTGATCTTAGGCTACTTTTTATGTCCTTCTTGAATGTTTTCCTGAAGAATATGTCGAAAGCAAGCTAGGTTCAAATTCCTTACTTGATCTTAGGCTATTCTTTGTTTTGTCTTAAATTTTTTCCTTTGAGAATATGATAAAAGCAGGCTAGGTTAAAAGTCCTTACTTGATCTTAATATATTCTTTGTTTCTTATGAGTATGCTGAAAGCAGGCTAGGTTAAAAGTCCTTACTTGATCTTAAGCTGCCGTTTGTTTTCTTATATGTTTTCCTCTTTCACCACACTTTTAATATTCCATACCATAATTAAAATTAAAGAGATCCTTTGACATAGATGACTTGCCCCATAGACCATTCTTGAAACTTATTGTGCAATTAAATCCTTTTGTGACTCCATAGCCCAATGGATTGATATTGTTTCTTACCTATTCTATTAGCTGAACCATTCCCTCAACCTACTCACACCAAAGACTTCCTTCATTTTGATGATATCTTACCCAACCAAAACAAACAAAAACCCTTGTACTTCATAACTAGCCTAATATCATATCATAAGCCTTAAATAAATATCTTTGAATACACTTATATAGAGAGATCCCTCTCTGAATCTAGGAGGGCTAGATCCTAGGATTCCAAAGTGGTTTTGATGTAGGCTCTGCAACGTTGGTTCTTGCCAATCTTGCAAATTGTGGAGACCTAACATATTGAAACTATCCTAGTCAAATAGTATCATCAACGATGTTGTTCGACGAAAAACACAGGTTGAAAGTCATAACATGATTTCCGGGGTCTTCCGCTTACTTCCCTTCAAATTTTGGAATGTCCGAAGGGAGCTTCATGGGCATGGGAGGCCATATGGGGTTGTGTTCAATGGGTTTGTTTATCAATTTGGTTAAATATGGTAGATTTAACGAAGCTAGAAAAGGTGACTGTGAGGTTTTAGCCATTGCAACTTGTGAAAAAAAGATGTTCTGGATAGGGATAGGGTTGTTCTGTGATGTCATTATCTGAAAGGAGTGTATTAGTTTTTTGTGCTAAGTGTCCTTTAAGTATTAAAAACATGTACAATTTGTCTCCATTTGTTTTCTTAATGAATGATTATTTTAACCATGAAACATAGTTGAATTTGTGAGCTTTAAGCATGAAAATAAGCCTAAATAACATTGTACAATAGTGTATAACAGAGAAATAACATCACACATAAGTTATACACAATAGGCATGATGAAGCAGTTCACCCCTCCTGGGCTACATCTATTGGTCCAGCTCCCAATGGCATGTCCCTCTTTATCATAATGCTAAAAATTGCAAATACATGTGTTTAAAAGCCTCTGATGTTTGTTTTATCTACACCAGTGGCTCCATAATGGTCAAATTAATCTAGGTAGACTCTTGTTTCCCCCAAACTGGTCGAAAATTTACCTCCCAAAGATTTTTCCCAATCTCAGCTACCAAACCTCCACGAATTGTGGAGAAATGCAGCTAGTTTGGCAAAAGTCACGAAAAATGGTGGCGCGCTATTAAACTCCGCTAGCTGTAAACCATTGCATTAAATGAAAATGGTTAGGGGCAGGGGTGGCCACATGCCGACCCTCGGAACCCCCGCGGTCACGGTTTAGCATTTAATATTCCACGTTGAAATTGGAGCGGAACCATTAAATATAGTTCCGAAACCCTTTCCGATATTGTCGTAAGAGATGTTACCTTACCATGCATGTGACATCGTTTTATTCTGCAGGAGGTTACAGTATAAGACAACTGTCACATTAAATTTTTTATTGCATGGTGTGACATGTGAACATGACCCCGAAGCCGCCGAAATAGTGGTTTGATTAGCCGCTAGTTGGAGATTTGATAGTGCAGTTTAAGTGTCATGCGACCACATACAATGGGGCGTGGGGCCGCCGACGGGTGGGGACCGCCGTGGCCTTTACCCCCCAAAAAAAAAATATGAAACCAATACACTTTAAAATTAAGCGGAAAACTATATAGGTAAGAAATACATGGTAGCCTAGATGGTGTAGACCCTTGTGCGCGTGCCGAAGGTCATGAGGTTGAACCCCCCCAACTCCACCAAAATTTTACACCAACCTCTTAGGGACATGTGGTAGCCTCCGGGATTTTCATGTGTCACCCATCCAAAGGTGCACAATAAAACACGTACATCTCCTTCCAACGGTCCAAAAATATCCACGTATCAATATCTGATTAGATTTGAGAAAAGGGAATATTCCTAGTATATGCCACCTACTGACTATACCTACATTCTAACTGGGCATCCCATTCACTCCTGTCATAAGAATTTTAGCTGTTTAGAAAAATGATCAGAACGTGATATATTCCTCATACGACATCGGTTTTTGGAATCGTTCATGGCACCAAAGTCAAAACGACGAGACCTATCCGGTCGCTCAGGTTTGGTATAGTTTCAAGCACTTTCAATTTTTAGCAAAAATCATGATCTCCTGATCACTCATCCCCATTGGGAAGATTTTGGACCCCAAAATACTTTAATTACCTGTTCATAAGATGAGGGTACAACTCCCTAACCTTTTCAGCTTCCATCCACCTTTCCTTGCTTGGTTTATTTCCCTTGAGCCCAATTTGAAGATAATCAACACTTCCCCTCTTAGAAGTTCTTGTCCTCCTGTCAAGGATGGTATCCTCCTTGACCTCATCTAGAAATTCTGGCGAGAAATATTTTATATATGGCATCTGAATATCACTCCCTTGATCATCAATCAAAGGAGGCTCATATAAACGTAAATTTTCCACATTGAAAACAGAAGACATTTTCATATATGAAGGAAAGTCAAGTTGAAATTCATTATTACCAACTTATTTGATGATCTAGAATTGACCATAGTGAATGGGCTTGAGATTTTTACCTTCTCCTTGCATCCTTTCTTTTCTTATGTGCAACCATACCTCATCTCCTTCTTGAAACTGATGATCAACCTATGTTTGTCATGCCTCTCCTTATATTTTCTTTGACTCTTCTCAAGATGTTCTTGAACTTGTTGATGAATAATCAGAATTTTCTCAATGAACTTTCGAGCCTTGTTAATATCGCTATGCCCATCAATTGCAGCATCCTTCTCAAATATGAAGTCTAATGGCAATTTCGGAAAATACCCAAAGCAGGCTTCAAAAGGTGAAGTATTTGTAGAAGAGTGCTTTGCCCGGTTGTAAGCGTGCTAAATGCAATGAATTTGTTCATCCCACAACTTGGGATGTTTGCTGCAATATACTCTCAATATATGCATAAAGGTTATGTTCACCACCTCGGTTTTCCCATCAGCTTGCGAATGAAAAGCATTACTCTTTTTCAACTTTGTGTCCATCATATTCCAAAGATTGGACCAAAAATTCCCAATGAACCTAGAATCCCTGTCAATAACAATAGAAGTTGGAAATCCATAATGAACCCATACATGTTGAAAATAAAGTTCAGCAGTAATTTTTTCTTACATGGCATAAGTATACACATTTTACTGAATCTATCGAAAACTACATAAAGATAATCATGTTGTTTTCTTGACATAGGTAGACCTCCAACAAAGTCCATGGAGACACTCCCCCATGGCCTTGATGGTACCGATAATGGCATGTAAAGCCCAAGCTTCCTATTGCTAGGCTTGCTTGTTGCACACATAGAACAACCTCTTATAAAATGTGACACACTATCTATCATGCAAGGCCAATAGAAATACCTCTGTAGATGCACCACTATTTTTCTTACCCCAAAGTGTCCATCAATAAGAGACAAATGAGCCTCTCTCATGACACTAAGTATCTCTCTCCTTGTGGTATACACAACTTTCCCAAATGAAACAACAAATTTTTATGCATGTGATAATCATTTTCCTCAACTTGATTCCCTTCACTCAAACTAGTAACATCTTGAAAATCAACATTAGATGCATATTGTTCTATGTAACTCTCATGTACAATAGAATCATTTTAAAGTAAAGTAGAAGCACTTATAATTGGCCTTGACAGCATATCAGCAAATTTATTTAAAATATCTTTCTTGTACCTTTTAACCAAGTGAAATTGTTGAAGAAATCCCATCCACCTAAAATGTCGTGATTTATACAATTTTGTTTGCGACTGCAAGTACTATAATGTTTCATGACTAGTATATATAATCGTCTCTTTACCCATGAAGTAGTGTTTCCACTTATTGAAGCTTTTTACCAACACATACAATTCTTTTTCATATGTAGGATAAGTAGTTACAGCGCCATTGAATGTTTCAGAATGAAAAGCGATAGGCTTACCATGCTGCAAAAGTACTGCACCCATGGTATAATCACTAGCATCGGTTTGTATCTCGAATGGCTATTTCAAATTTGGTCGCAAGGACTGGAGCTGAAATGATCTTGTATTTTAAAGCTTAAAAATATTGTTTCTATTTTCCTCCCCATTGGAATCCTTTCTTAACACTTGTCATTACATGCATAGGATCTGCTATGGCAGAAAAGTTAGCAAAAAACTTTCTCCAATACTGAGTTGCGCCCAAAAAAATTCTTACCTCAATTAGTGTCTTGGGAGTGGGAAAATTCAAAATGGCTTCCACTTTAGAAGGATCAATTCTCAACTCGCCTCCTTCTACAATGTGTCCCAAATAAACTAGAAAAGTCTTTCCAAACTCACACTTTGACATCTTAAGAAATAATTGCTCTTTCTTCAAAACATCAGGCACCTTTTTCAGATGCAAGAAATGTTATTCTCTTGTTTTTCTGAAAATAAGTATATCATCTAAATTCACAATAAAAAATTAATCAAGAAATGGATGCAACACATTATCGATAACACACATGAAATTTGTCGGTGCATTACACAAACCAAATGGCATAAACAACCACTCAAAGAGTCCTTGTTTGGTTTTGAATGCAGTCTTCCATATATCAATTTCTGCAATTCTTACTTGATGATATCCACTTCGTAAATCTAACTTAGTGAAAAAAAATTATTCTTTAAGCTGATATAGCAAATCATCTATCCTTGGGAGTGGGTATTGATTCTTTACTGTTATCTTGTTCAAAACTCTAAAATCAACACACATGCGCCAAGTCCCCATATTTCTTCGGAATCAAGACTATGGGTGAACCGCATGGCAAAGTGCTTGGCCTTATGATTCCCTTGTCCAACATGTCCTTGATTTGCCTCTTTATTTTAGCATTCTCCATTATTGACATGCGATACATTCCGATGTTTGGAAGAGGAAAATATTGTTGCAACTGAATCTCATGTTGAATCTCCCTTTTTGAAGGCAATCCTCTTGGCTCTTGAAACATCTCATGATGTGCATCAACTACACCATATAAATCTGATTTCAACTTAGGATCACAATCTTCAAATGATTCATGATTAACATCAACTTTAGGCTTAATCATTAGAAGAACAAAATCCTTACTTGAATTCACCAGCCTCTTTACCTGTCCAACATTTACCATTGCAATATTTGTCTTCTTGCGATGTGCTCTAAAATTGAACTGCTTTCCATTTTTGAATAAATGGTATTTGTTCTCATGGAGATGGAAGATCTCTTTCCTGTCATACAAGTAAGGACTTCCCAACACAATACTTGTAATATCAAGCGGAACCACATCTAATTCAACTTTGTCAACAAAATGTGGAGTTATTGCAAAGCGCAATATGCACTTATTTGAAACCTGTAAATTTTCATCCCTAAAAATCCACCCAAGTGGATATGGTTTTGGATGTGGAATTGTCTCAAGATTAAGTTTCTTGACCAAGTCTTCAGATATTAAGTTTTCTTGTGACCCACTATCAAACAGTGTGTCAATATTGGTATGTTTGGATATGACCCTCACATGAAACAGTTCAATTCTCTCTTCTTCATTTGGAGCTTGTATGTGACAATTTGATGTACTAGTACTGGGTTTTGTTTCAATTTCTTTCCCCTTCATGTTCTTCAATCCCATGGCTATAATTTTAGATTCATCACCTGAATCCTCTACTAAGTCATGTTGAGTTGTAGCTGCAGTTTTCTGATTCCCTTTGTTATTGTTATACTTGGGTCTCTTTTCAGGATGTAATTTCCAACAATTTTTCTCTTCACGACGTTCTCTTGAACGATTTTTGCAAACCAATTTTTCTCCCTATTTCTTGACAGATGCATTCTTTCTTCCCTTATCTTTTGAGGTCTTATATTTTTTTTTCCCCTTAAAAGGTTTCTTCCTACCCTCATAAGTAATGTTTTTCCCTATAGATTCTAGATGTGTGGCTTGAACACAAACTTCATCTAAGATTGTAGGGTTAAACATGAGAATAGTATGTTTTAGGTAGCTATGTAAGCCTCCTATGTACTTGAGAAAAGTATCTTGGCTCTGCAAATCTACCCCTAATAAGAGAGCTCTTCTCCTAAATTCTTGGGTGTATTCTTGCACATTTTTTCCTTTCAATTGTCTAAAATTTTTCCAATTCATTATGGCTTCCTACATGTGAGCTATTGGATAAAATTCTTGTTTTATTACAGTAATGAAATTAGTCCATGATAGAATAATCTTATCATGCTTCTTGATCTCCTCCTTTGTCTTGGCTTCCCACCAAACAAGTGTTGCACCTTCCATTCTCAATGAAGCTAGTTGGATTTTGGTATCATCATCATGAAGGTTCTGAATTCTCAAATAGGCCTCCAATTTCCTAATCCAATTATCAATATTTTCTACATTGACTTCACCATTAAACATTGGAAATTCAAACTTAACATCAAGTTTTAGAAAATGAATTTTACCAGTTTTCTTTGATTTGTGTGACTGGTATATTGAAGATGAAGTAGAGGATGATGATGATGAGGGTGAGGATGGTGAATTTCCACTACCTCCATTTCATCCATTGCCCTTCTTTGATTTATCTTCATCATTGTGACCTCCTGATGATCCCTGACATTCGTTATGAAGTTTCAATCCTTCTCCTTCCAGTCTCTCATTCCTTTCTTGATAAAGGACTCTCACCATTTCACTCATGTCGAGGAATGCTTTCCTGAACACTCTTCCTTCTTCTTTGGGATCCATCTCTTCACGGATTTCTTCTTCTCCTGGAGGCATGCTTAATGCTACTTCTGCTTCTTTTGGAGTGAGCTAGGTGGTGGAGAATGTGGCAATATTTCCCTCCTTTGTTGTGGCTCACTTTGAGAACCTCTTGCTTCCACCAATTTTCCTTCTCCTCTCTTAAGCTTGAGCCTAGTAAGAATGAAAACCCTTGCGAACAGTTAAACAAATATTTGCACACAAAAACACCAGAGATTAAACTCTAGCTCTGATACCAAACCTGATCTGAAAGAAGTGTATTAGTTTGTTGTGATAAGGGTCCTTTTAGTATTAAAAACATGTACAATTTGTCTCCATTTGTTTTCTTAAGGAATGAGTATTTTAACAATGAAACATAGATGAATTTGTGAGTTTTAAGCATGAAATTAAGCCTAAATAACATTATACCATGGTGTATAATAGAGAAATAACATCACACCTAATTTTTACATAATAGCCATGATGAAGCAGTTCACCCCTCTTGGGCTACATCTGCTAGTCCAACTCCCAATGGCATGTCCCTCTTTTTCAGTATTATCCAAATTGCAAATACATGTGTTTACAAGCCTCTAATGATTTTTTTCTCTACACCAGTGGCTCTAGAATGCTCAAATTACTCTAGGTAGACTCTTTTTTCACCAAAATTGGTCGAAATTGACCTCCCAAATATTTTTCCCAATCTCAGCTACAAAACCTCGACTAATTGTGGAGAACTGTAGTTAACTACAGTTACTTTGGCAAAAGTCCCTAAAAATTGTGGCGTGCTATTAAAATCTGCTAACTGTAAATCGTCGCATTAAATGCAAGTGGTTAGGGGCGGGGGTGGCCACATGCCGACCCCTGGAACCCCCATGGTCACGGTTTAGCATTTAAAATTTCACGTTGAAGTTGGAGCGGAACCATTAAACAGAGTTTCGAAACCCTTTCTGATACTGTCACAAGAGATGTTACCTTACAACGCATGTGACAAAATTTTCTTCTGCCAGAGGTTACGGTATAATACAACCGTCACATTAAAGTTTTTATGTCACAGTGTGACATGTGACCATGACCCCAAAGCCACCAGAATAGTGGTTTGATTAGCCATCGGTTGAAGATTTGATGTTACGGTTTAAGTGTCATGTGACCACATACAATGGGGCCTCCAGCGGGTTGGGACCTCTGGCGGTCCCCCCCAAACTATGAAATCAATACACTTTAAATTTAAGCGGAAAACTATACAGGTAAGAACTACATGGTAGCCTAGATGGTGAAGACCCTTGTGCGTGCGCCAGAGGTCATGGGATCGAACCTCCCTGACTCCACTGAAATTTTATGCTAACCTCCTAGGGACATGTGGAAACCTCCAGGCTTGCCACATGTCACCCATCCAATGGTGCACAATAAAACACGTACATCTCCATCCAACGATCCAGAAACAACCACGTGTCAATATCTAATTGGATTTGAGAAAAGGGAATATTCCCAGTATATGCCACCTGCTGACTATACCTGCATGCTGACTAGGCATCCCAGTCACTCCTGTCACAAGAATTTTAGTTGTTTATACAAACAATCAAAATTTGATATCTTCTTCATACGACATAATTTTTTAGAACCATTCACGATAACGGAATCGCAACGAAGAGACCTATCCGGTCGGTCAGGTTCGGTACAGTTTCAAGCACTTTCAATTTTGAGCAAAACACATGATCTCCTAATCACGTACCCTGTTATGTGTTCAACTAGCTTCTCGAATGGTTAACACTCCTCTACTCGCTAGGTATTGTGGGAGGAGTGGTGTATGGTGACCCTATGGGGGTGTTCACCGGTGTGGCATTGGGAGACCGACTAGGGTTCCCAACTAGAGATGCCACGATAAAGGATGAACCAATAAGGGTGGAAATGTTCTGTCTTTAATGCTTGAATGACGAAAGACCTAGAACCCCTCTCAGTAATGGGGGGAGGTCCAAAAGACGTCTAGATCGATGAGGTCCTGATGGGTCTGTTCTAGCGTCATCTAGGTATGGTCTTGGAAATATTTGAGAGGATAGAGATTATAATAAAAGTAAAAATGCGATTGCATAAATAAAACAAGAGAAAATAAAATAACTTTTCCCTTTAGATTAATCCTATGTGAGGAGTGAATCAAAAAGTATGGTTTTTGTTGTTTGCTTATGATACTCAAATCCTAGAAGACCTAATCATCCTCACACACTCAAATGTGACTAGGCCTTGAGAAGATATCTCGCGAATTCTCGCACAACGTTCCAAAAGATCTGGCGACGTCCCCAGTCAACTGAAGAAAATCCACCTAAGGTAAGGGTAGAGGATCTATTGCTTGCCTGCACTGTCACCTATGGGGAAAGGATGCCCTAATTTTTTCCACTAAGCACCATTGTCCCACATGAGCATTCGAGTCTTGGGCTTCTTGGTAGTTCAGCTAACAGTACCGAGTATCAAATGGGTCAGGTAGCCCCAACTGATACCACACCCACTGCTCCTAAGCCTAACCGTCTCTGAAACGTGTCTCTGTCATGCTCGGATTTTCTTTTCCATGGGCTCATAGGTGGATTTGAAAGCTCCCTAAACAATCAAATTCTATGTTTGAAGATGAATAATGACCAAGGTGGCTTATTGGATGCCTACCCCCTTGGTCCTAACTTAGACTATAAATTCTTTTGTGGCCCCTGTGGGTAGAATTTAGTGAGTTTTGTTAAGTTAGTTTTAGGCGTCTTTGCTTTACATAGTGTGTGGATGTGTGTGAGAAAAAAGTGAACAAGAACATAGTTTGATCGTATGGATATGTGATTATCCTTTTCAAAATCCCCTATTTAAACTATGTTCTATTGTTCCTTGCTCAAAACAAAAACATGCTCGGATATGGGCCGCTTTCAACTTTTCCTAGTTAATCTATATGATCAACTATAGGGAGATGGTGAGTTGTGAATACTAGAGAGTGTTCATATGCTTGCCTAGGATCACTGGAGGGTGAAAAGGCAACAGATATTACTTTCTCTTCTATCGAAAATTCAATCCTGGTCCCGAAATCCTAGTGCAAAAATTGAACTAGACTAATGACTTTTACACTAGGAAAAGGAACTAGCTAAGCATGTGTGGACGTGGGCCACTTACTTTTGCTAATTACCTAGGTGTTTTTGGTACCTAAGCTTTCAAAACATAAATTATTTCGGAATGCAGGTTAATTTTCCTCCTACTTAAACTATGTGTTAACTTTGCAAAAATCAACTTGAAATAAAACTAACACCTAGGCTACTAAAAGCAGCTAAGAATGACCTTTAGCAAGTTGTGGGGCACCTAAACTAGTGTTGGCAGATGTATTATGGGCTGCAAGTCACTTTTACAAGAAGGAAAATATGGAATCAGTGGAGAAAATTCCACTTCTGTTTTTTGCATGCAAAAGGCTGAAACAATCGTGATTTCTGCGCATGTGTCACCTCTGAACGTGCGCACTAGGGTGTGCATGAATGTGAGAAATGCACAAAATTTTCATACATAGTAGTTTTTGGGAGCTCTTCTGCTTCAGTGTGTCACTAGGGATGAACCAGGAAATGAAGGAGAGAAAGGGGGCAATTCCAGCCCAACTCCACAACAAAAATGGAGGTCTCTGCAAAAAGGCACAACCACATAAACTTGGAAATAAAAGTTAGTGGAGTTTCCAATTCTGTGTTTGTGTGTTTGGCACACGAATGTACCAAATAACACTTGCTTAAGAGGGGTGGTTTTTCCCTCTTAAGCTACTGGTCACAGGCAGAGAATAGATGGAGTCAAGCAAGTTAGTGGAACATGCTAAAGCATAAACATACTAGATAGAGAAATAGAATGCATATTAAAACATAAAAGCTAAAACTAAAACAAATAAAACAAAATCTCTAAATAGAGTCAAACAACTTCAATAATCCAAACGGCGGCACTTACATCCCCTCTTATTGAGTGCTGGTAGGAAATGAGGATGAAAATTTAACCCATTTGCCAAGGGTCCCTTGGAACTATGGAGCTCCAAGTCCCGATGTAAGGATGTCTTTACTTCCAAGCTGCCTTGGCCCAAAGTCTCCCTCTCTCTACTATGGTGGACTGGATTTGTTGGATGGCCAACCACTAAGTCCCCTCTATCTCTTATCTGGATCACACACTGTTGGTATTTCTTGGGGCAATTCTCATGAGCATAATGATGTGCTCTCTTGTTGTTCATCTCTTGGTGTCCTTTTATAGGAGAATTCAAATACTCCTTCCCTCTCTTGGTACATTGTGGATAGTGACCCAAGAGAGGAGGGTGATTCCATTGTGTGCCACATTTATTGCATTGTGTGCTCCCTTGAGGTCTAAAGGACACTTTGGCAGTTGTATTTAGGTGGAATCAAGTGTGGAATAAATGTCCTGGAGTGTGCCTTGTTTGCGTAGAAAGTGACTTCCGCCACTCCGAGGATTGCCTACCTTTTTGAGTAAAAATCACGCAAAAGCAAGCTTATCGAACAATTTTGCGCACAAAGGCACATTTGACTGGTTCTTCTTTTGTGCAATTTGACTTTTCCTTTCAGACCTTAGAGATTTTTAAAAACTTTTAGATTCTCTAATGTATTTTAGCCCTGTGAATCCTTCTACCTGACATTAGATAATGTCACCTTTTCTTGTCAAATTTTCCAGTGATAAAACTAGGGCTCGTGAAAATTACTAGGATGGGTTCATTCGAAGAATAAACTTACATGCTCAGCATATGCTATCTTCTTCATAATGGATATAAAAAATAAAGAGGTACTTGTTATTAATAATGGGGGTAAATTGAATGTGAACATCCTATGTGCATTTTGGGCAGCTTGTCACTCTTGAACATGACGCTCATCTGTAGTTTGTGTCGGATTGGGGACTGTTGGAATAGGGTCTCCTAAAAGGCTATGAAATTGTCCACTTTTGTATCTTTTTGTATTATTTAGTCTAGCGCAGGGGTTTTTGGGTGGGTCAAAGCCTTGAAGGCATTGTAATGGGTCAGGGGTGCATAGGCTAAATTGGTATAAATAGATGAACCTTGTCAAGTATAAGGTAGGAATGGATAGAAATTGATGTTAAGCGCGAATTGTTAGATATGTGGTTGGGTTATTAGGGAAGGACTCCTGCTAGTTGTGTGCGTGGAGCTTCTTAGTCCTACTGTGTGAGGACCCTGCTGGCTATGTGCGCAAGCGATATTTTGGGATTGTAAGAAGATATTGGTATTGATAATATATGCAAAGTACTGTTGATATCTGATGTTATCTGGATCTGTTTTACGATGATTTATGCGAGCTTGGGTTGTATGATTTAGCTGTGAAAGTATCTGTTTGATTTCTGCGAAGGTATCTTTGTTTTGTTATATGAATCTATGATATGTTAATTGGTGCGATTATAGTTCCTATGCTGATAGATTGGTATTGTGCACGTGGATGTGAAGGTAACTATTAGATCTGTGCTCTTTTGTATAAGTATGTAACTAAATCTATTAATTGTGAGCTTGATAAGCTAGGTACGCAGATCTTCTTGACTTACATACTCTCTCTCTCTCTCACGGTGCAGAAACCTGGTTCCAGCACACCCCCATACTGCTTCAGGAGAGACTTTGGCCCGCGCAAGCAGGTCACTACCAAAAGGGCTAGTATTATAGGGGTTTTTCGGCAAACCTTAACCTCCAAACCTATGTCAGGACCCCTCGAGCCAACAAATGGTTCCATTGATGGGATATGGAGAATTTTGAGAGAGGGATCAAGTAATGACAAGAGAATATTGGAAACTTGAGAAGAAAGAAATTTAGGAGTGCTTTGAAAAACAAGTTCAGGAATTTGCAATAAAAGAGAATCGCAGCACAAGGTTGACGGTGGAAAAGTGGAAGAATAAGTACATTTTCACAGAGATATACGAGATTTTATTTATGGCATTTGCGGCCGAGCTTCAGGAGTGGCTGGCAAGGCTCGTAGATTTACATAAGTGCTGCAAAGATGAACGAGTCATGTAGTGGACTCCCGAATTGATCCAGCAGTTAGAAAAGACTGATAAAACCATCACTCGTATAGTAGATCACTAGGTGGATAGTGTGCTAGGAGGGTTTGTGACAGAGTTTGCCGTTGATAAATTCATCTCCTATTCTGAGGCAGAGTGAAGGTTCTTCAAGGGGTTCCAAGGTAAATTTCTGAAAACCCTACCACTGCTGATTAAGATATCACTGTGTGAAAAGAGAATTTTGTGAAGCCACACCGAGTGAATGACCTCTGATCTGGATGGAAGTACAACATAAAGTGGTAAATATTATTGGACTAGTCAAGAAGGGGATAGATATGTATATAGTCCACTAAGAGAAGCGGTTATGCAAAGTCCCCCAGCTACACCATCTTCAGGCCAGCATAGGGGTAAAAACTTATGCATACCTTCGCCACCACCAGAAGACGATACGGCCTCGCACATGAAGCTACCTACCTTCAAGGGCATAGGGGATGAGGATATGGACCAGTTCTAGCTTGTGGCAGAGTCAGTATGGACTGCACAAATGTGGCTAACGATGTTGTAAAAGGAGCACAAATATCCCTCACCTTCGAAGGAAGAGCCCTGGACTAGTATATGGGATACATAGCTCAGCATGCGAACACAACTGTTCAAGATATTAAAAACTCCCTAAAACAATAATTTCGAAAGCTTAAGTCCTATTCTCAACTAGTAGTTGACCTGAAATAATCTAAACAGGGACCTACTGAGTCTGTGTGGGAGGCTGATCAGTGGCTAAATAAAGCAATTAGGGAAGGAGAATTTTGGTATGATGACAAACAACACAAGGAGTGGTTTATCGCTATGTTTATGCCTCACTTGCGTGTACCTATGGGTCAGCAAGACATTGAATCATAGAAAAAAGCCTTAGATATTTCTATGAAGTTAGAAGTTGCGCCGAGAGATGACACCCAGATGGGAGTACAAAAAATCCAAGAGTAGCTGGGGGCGATGCACATGGAGATACAAAACCTGCGAAGGGACCGGGGACAGAAAGCTAGCGCACACATATGGTGCACATGATGTCGGGTATTTGGGCATACCAAGGACCAGTGCCCATTGTTGACAGACTACCTATAGGTGGGGGGACCAAGTCCACTGCAACTAGGGCCAAGTAGACCTGCGTTATGGTGCGATGATTGTTGCATAGTTGGCCTACATGATACCAACCATTGCCCCCGTTTAGGTGCATATATCCCAGAACTGAAGCAACAATGGTGCAGGTTTTGCCAGTTAGTAGGGCATGACGAGTAGAATTTCCAAACTTATGATCTGATGATAGACCGGGGAAATTTGTATAAGGTACAATCATGCCCCTCTTCGTTAGATCACCCTCTGGTATAGGTGGCTCCCCAGCTAGGGGCATGGTAGGGGGACGATGTGGAAGCGCAGGTAGGGGGAGAGGAAAACTAATTTTCTATAACTGTGGAGAAATAGGGCACTTTTCAAGGGATTGCACGAACCCCGCAAGACAATCCTGAAGATAATGTAGTCAGCTGGATCATATGATTGAAGACTGTCCAATTTTGATCGCAAAAATGCAAGAGAAGCAACAGACACCTACGCATAATGTACAAAGGATCAAGACGGAACACCGGTATGAAGGACTGAATATTAATGTTATAACACACAGCGGCATGGCCACCGGAGGAGCTGTGAAGAAAGCTAAGGCGGAGCCTCTTATCTAGAAAGCAGTCCTTAAACAAGAAGGTTTGGACTTACAGAAGGAAAAATAAACTTTTGTCACAGCTCTCCAAGACTCTGCAAAGGCTACGACACCTATTCCTCAAGACCTTGCAAACCTCAAAGCAGATGATGAGGTCAAACCTTTCCGCCAGGTGTGTATGAAGCTGCTACGCAGCGAAAGGGCTGTAGAAAACCTCCAAACTTTGATAGACAACTGGGCAGAAGGAACAACCTCATCTATGGAAATTAAGGATGTACATAAGCTATATAAGCATAAGAGACACACTAGTAGGGAGATGTGGTTAACCGCGTAGATTGGTGACTATGAGATGAATCAGGTTATTCTAGACCTAGGTTCAATGTACTACCTAAGCAGATGTGGCAGCGAATGGGAGAACTTAAGTTAGATTGGTCCACTATCTAGCTACGCATGGATAATCAATAGAAGATCATACCATTGGGGAGATTATCTAAGATCATGGTAGATATCGCAAGGGTTAAGGTTCAGGCTGACTTCGAGGTCATTCAGATTGTAGAAGATGCAGACCCCTATCCTGCGCTCCTGGGATTGGACTGGGCCATAGATGTAGGTGGTATTATCAATTTGAAAAAGAGAAGCATGGTCTTTGAAAGGGAAGGAATGTGGGTGGTAGTCTCGCTAGACCCATCATAAAGAGAAAGGTATATAGAGCCGGTGCATGAAGAAGAAGACGTGGATCACATCTACAAGTCAACTGCGAGAGATGAAGACTGTATCAATCCTACAGCCGATGGTGTGATTTTCTGGGAAAGGTATAGCGAATGCTTTTCTGACTCCAATGAAGAAATGGAAAACTGGCAAAACCAGCAACATGATGTCTCTGCACTGCGCTGCCTACGAATCACAAGGGACTTCCACTGCATATCCTCAGAGGTAAGAGCACTTCCCTACTTTGATGGTTTTGGTAGTGTAAAAGAATTTTTGCGGACCTTTGAAGCTCAAGTTCCAAGAGAAAGAAGGCTATGGGCCCTCAACCTAGCTCTGCACGCAACACCGACAAGATGGTGGGACATGCATAAGGAGTCATTCTAGGATTGGGAGGAATTTCAGGATATGATGATCCTACGATTCGAGCCTCCGAACGACGTGCATGTCAATATATTTCTTGGCCCAAGGGATCCATGCAAACAATTGTTTACCATAGGATCACAACGAGATTCGTAGTAGAGAAAGAGCACCGACAAGGACATAGATACATAGAAGGTTTCACAGCTTGATGAAAAAATGGAGAACGATACGGAAGGGTAGGAGACAGGAGGTACTGCCTCCCCCCACGGAACTAAATGCACTAGGGAACCAACAAAAGGGCCACGAAAGAAGCAGTGAACAGAACACGATGAGACTGTTACATTGACAGAAGGGGACCTTGAAAAAATTGCAGATGCGATCAACTTAGCCACAGAGGATAAGTGGTTGGCTCTAGAAGAGCAGCAAAAAGTTGCGGTTGACATGCTTCAGGCCAAGCTCCGAGCTCTACAGATGAGGACGAACACAGTGTAGACCAGTCCGGTTCAGGACCACTCTGCCTCCACAACTAGTAGCATGACACTGGTTGTGTCCGAAAGATGCCTCTATCCCCTGCCAGGCGCCTCCCTCACAATCAGTACACCTGACTTGGGAGCACAAGTCCAGGCCGGCGTAGGGGTCCGGCTAGATCTCGCAACGTTCTCGATTACTCTTTGTTTGCAGAAATTTGACACAGGGACCATCAGGTGCACCTACAGCTTCATACAGTAGAACAAGCAATCGAAGAATGGATGGCTGAGGTAGCCAAGGCAGAGGCTGCATATACCCTCGTAGTCTCGCAGCAGGTGGAGTTGGAACACATGATCAGTCGGCTCTATGCAGACGTTGCCAAAGATATCCCGATAGATTCCACCCCCAAGGCTAAGATAGAGGGGTTGGTCACCACATTAAAGGCTTTAAGGACATAAATTCAAATAGTTAGAACACAGATGGAGAAACAAATCGCAGATTTGTAGGCTAAGTTGTAGCCTAAAACACCTCCAGAGGTAAGTGCCCAGCGAGCTATGCTGGTTAGAGCTGCCACTAATGTGATCACAGGCAAAATTTCCCAGGGCACCCAGTTATTAGACACAACGATGCTCTCCTACAAGAAATTAATCAAACATTGCACCAGAAGTAAGAAGAGTTTGATCAGTTAGAGGCTACCTTACCTACGTTGGTCCGTGCACAGCGACTGGCCCGACTGCGCACCATCTAGGCCCTTAGAGATGGCATGGAGGCCCTTCGAAAACCAAAGTAGACCCGGGTTGATCACCTTAAGCCATGGGTGGATGAGGCCCTTAAGATATCCAACGAGATTGATGTTGCAGTCAAAATACTGAGCCAAACATTGGAGAGCGTCGCAGCCGCTACAGAAGGACCAACTTCACAGAAGTTGGTACAGATAGCTTAGAATGCTACTATGCAGAGTGAGGAAATGATGGCACCATTGATCGTGGAAATCTATTAGCTTTAGGAAAAATTGGAGGCCCCACCATCATAGTGACTCGAGACGAGTCACAAGATTGTGTTGGTGGACTGTTGGAACAGGGTCTCCTAAAAGGCTGCGAAATTGTCCACTTTTGTATATTTTTGTATTATTTAGTCTAGCGTAGGGGTTTTTGGGTGGGTCAAAGCCCTGAAGCCATTGTAATGGTTCATGGGTAGACCAAGAGTCCATAAACCACAGTTTACAGACCATTTGATGCATAGGCTAAATCGGTATAAATAGATGAACCTTGTTAAATCTAAGGTAGGAATGAATAGTAATTAATGTTAAGCACGAATTTTTAGATCTATGGTTGGGTTATTAGGGAAGGACTCCTACTGGCTATGTGTGCGGAGCTCCTTAGTCCTGTTGTGTGCGGACCCTGCTGGCTGTGTGCGCAGGCAGTATTTTGGGATTGTAAGAAGATATTGGTATTGATAATATATGGGAATTATTGTTGATATCTGATTTTATCTGGATTTGTTTTATGATGATTTATGCAAGCTTGGACTATATGATTTAGCTGTGAAAGTATCTTTTTGATTGTTTTGAAAGTATCTTTGTTCCGTTATATGAATCTATGATATGTTAATTGTTATGATTATAGTTCTTGTGCTGATAGATTGGTATTGCCCACGTGGATGTGAAGGTAACTATTAGATCTATGTTCTTTTCTATAAGTCTGTAACTAGATCTGTTAATTGCAAGGTTGATAAGATGGGTACATAAATCTTCTTGACTTACCTACTCTCTCTCTCTCTCAGGGTGCGGAAACCTGGTTCCAACACCCCCCCATACTGCTTTAGGTGAGACTTTGGCCTGCACAAGCAAGTCACTGCCGAAAGGGCCAGTAGTATAGGGGTTTGTTGGCAAACCTTAAACTCCGAACCTGGGTCAGGACCCCTCTAGCCAACACAGACATCCTACATTCGTCAGTTTTCCTCCATGGGTTTGAAAAATCAATTTTCCTCTAATTTGATTACCAATTTTTTCAACATGACCTATGATCCCATTTGAGTCAAATGCTGCCACACTCCAGAGTCGTGTCACCAATATGTTCAAGTGAATTCCTTTTTTTCAAACATCCTCTGCCTATCTGACCTCCTCTGTTACAATATTGAATCACTCCTATCATCTTAATACATATTCTTTTTTGTGTCGATGATGTGGGAATCATCATGGAACTCCTTCGACGAATCACTTCCTATCGACTTCAACTCATTATCTGGCAAGGTGGTTTAGAAAATTTTGTTCAGTACCTTGGAGCTTGCATGACTCAATGGAAAGTTCTTCTTGTTCGACGACGAGTTCACATCATTTGCCTTCGATCGAATGATTCTATAAGTATTATACTTCAACACATTTATTCACAGTTTTAGATTGTGTTGTTGTACCTTGAGGTCCATTTTCATCATTGGTGGTCTCTCTCATCTCTGTTAACAATTCTCATCATTGACCGATAACCAGGTGGTTTCTACCATGTTTGACACCAACAAATTTATTCGCATGGCTAGATTCGTACATTAGTTCAATTGAGATCACGGTGAAGACCCTGGGTCACACCTTATTTTTGGTCCAGGATACGAGGATTTATTGAGTATTCATGATTGTATACATGATCCTATCTATAAGGATGGCCGCGTCCATACCGCTGAACCATTTCTATGATCTATTTTAGATGGATGGTTGTACCCATATCATGGGTTCATGTGTCATTTGATGCCTAGTGCAACATTATGTGGTTAGGCATATTCGTACCAGAGATGTCATATATTGTAAAATGTTTGATTTGGAAGGTTTTCCGCAGGTGTTCTGCATTCCTTGCCTTGGTTCATAAAACATTTTAGCCATCACTCCCTGTTCTACCTTCATGCTTTAGGGGGCATGTGTTACATAGTAATTTTTCACCATGCTCATTTTCTCGTCCTTGATATTGAAATGCCCCATGACAGATCCCATGCAATGTTTCCATAATCAATAAATATGCTAACATATTCCCCTGAAGATCCAAAGAAGACTTCCTTGAAATATTACTAAAGAAACTTGATCAAATTCCTTGTTTCCTGGGTCAACACTCTTCCTGGTTCCATGATTTCACTAATGTCCTTTTCACAGTTATGGCACAATGCTATTACCACTCTAATTTCTTGGAAAATCACACAAATCCCCTTTTTGGTTGTGCTTCCTCAAATGGAGGAGAAGCTTTGACCTCTAGAAGCTCATGGGTGTCGAGTTGATTGTTGAATAGAGATGATAAGGTCAAGCTATCTCATTTTAGTGCCTTGATCTCATCCATGGGGGGTCATCCGTTAGAAAGTGGGCCTTCCTCCTCCTTTCATGGGCTCCCAACCTCCTCTCCCTTGCTATAAATTCACATCCCTCATTCCCCCAAGTTTAGAGCTTGGTTGATCATTGTCAGACTCGTCTGAACTGTCATCCCTTTGCATGTTAGCATCGTGATTAAGCCTAAGTGCTTGGGAGAAGGAATTATTTTGAGCTAGGTGAAGCAATCATATTCTCACCTAAGGACACCTCCAACATCAGGGCCTGGTTGTAATATCTCCATTTGTAATTTATCAATAATAACATCTGATGTTTTCTTTCTATATTTGTCTACATGTTTATGGAAATATTAAAGTACTCCTTGACCTACTAAATAGATAGTGTTTATGTTTATTATGTATTGTATCATGTTTTTTGTTGTCTCTTGATCATCCGCAAGTATTAATGCACCATTAGTGGTAGGAAGTCGGCCTACAAGGATCGTGGATCGAGGTAACCATAAATGGATTCAAGTGTAGCAATTGGAAAAAGATATTTATGCCTCTTTACTCATTTCATTGTAAACATTAGTTAAGGAAGCTTTTTGTTAGTGAAAATATCATGTTTCTAGACACACTCTAGGGCTAGAGAGATTGCCTCTATCCATAGAGGGGACTTATCTTGACAACACTCATCATCACCCAGTTTAATTATGTTCCTCTGCTTCCACCTCCACCTCCCCCATTCACCATGGCCCAACCACCGAAGATGCATGTGTTCAAGGGAACAGATGACCCATAAAAGTTCTGGTTTTTAGTATAAGCGATATGGAATTCACAGAATGTCACAGATGAATATCTACAGAAAGCACAGTTGGATATAGCGCTGCAATATAGAGAATTGTCCTGGTATATGAAATATTTTACAACAAACATAGTTGCTACTTTAGCCACTAAAAGACTGTGTTGAACGTTGAATTCAAGAAACCATAGTCGTAATCCCATTGTATCATTGATACCAAGGAGATTAAGTAGCTGACTACCGAGACTGTGTGGGAGGTAGATCATAGATTTAAGACATTGTTGAGTCAGATTAGTGTTAATATCCCCGATGAAAAACATAGAGAATGGTTTGTCACTGTGATGTTGGCACATCTGAGATTGTTGTTGTCACAACAAAAGATCGCAACTCAGGCTTAAGCGCTGGAGATAGCGATGAAGTTGGAGGCTTTGCCGGTACCCGATGCAAGCATAGGGGTGCAACATATTAAGAATCAGTTGGAAAGTTTGCATATGGAACTCCAAGATATAAATAATGGAAAGGAGGTTCACTTAGAGATGATACCAGAGGTGTGGTGTATCAAGTGCAAAGCTGAGGGTCACTAAAAGGAGAAGTGCCCTATTTTTATAGACTATTTTAGAATTGGGATGTCAAGTCAATTAAATCCTGGATTGAGCATAGGGCCAAGTGCATGGCCTAATGTATGGTGTCATATCTGGGAAGTTCCATGCCAACGGTCCAAATATTTTTGTCACTTATTGCAAAAGTTTGTCAAATCATTGAAGCAATTACTCTACAACTTCTATAGTTCTGTAGGGCATGATGAACAACATTGTAGGAGCTACAATATAATGCTACAGAACATGCTAGGCTCATATTGAATGCAAGTAGAAGGACGCAAAGCTATGGGTTCACCAACTGCATGAGGAGGTTTCCAAGGCCGAGGGCATAAACGAGGAGGAAGCATTGGTCGAGGACAAGGACAGATTGTATGTTATAAATGCAGACAACCTGGAAAATTTTCTTGAGATTGCCATAATTCTACTACTGTGTCTTGTAAGTATTGTCAAGAATTTGGTCATGAAATAAAATACTGGACCGTTTTGTTAACTAAATTGTAGGAGAAGCGCAACCAGCAACCTGTGCAAAATATACAGATGATGAAGATTGAACCTCACCAAGGATATACAAGTGTTAATATAGTAACACGCAATGGTATGAAAACTTGAGGAAACTGTGTAGATGGGAAAAAGTATGTACCAGAGGCATGGATCAGAAAGGCTGAAGACAAGATTAATTGTTTTTATGTACAACGTGAGAAAAAAACATTCATGGTAAAGAAGAAAGCATTTATGACTCCTAAGGCTGTGCCAAAAACTACGCAGAGATAGTTGTTGCCACTAGAAAAGAAGCCTAAGAGAATGTTGAAGTGAAGGAAGTTGATTCGTCGATCCTAGCATCTTTCCTACAGATGTGCATGGAGCTGCTAAGAGACCAAAAGGCTGTAGAAGGTTTGCAGGAGCTAATTGATAACTACGTTAGCTAGGATAAGCTACAGTTGGAGAAATTCGTAGTTAACAAAGTGTAAAAAAAAAAGAATAGATCTCGTCGAGAGATGCGATTAATTGTGCAGATCAGAGGCTATGAGATGGATCAAGTCATTCTAGATTTAGGATCATATGCCAATGTTATGCCAAAAATACACATGGGAGTGGATGGAAAAACCGAAGTTGTACTGGTCACCTATTCAGATGAGGATGGAAAATAAGCTAAATATCGTTCCTATGGGGTCGTTGTATGGAGTCAGCGTAGATATTGATGGTGCAAGTGTGTTGGTTGACTTTGAGGTCATTGAGATTTTTGATGATAGTAATCTTTACCCTGCGCTGTTAGGATTTGATTGTGCATATGATACATATGCTATAATAAATATGAAGAATCATCAGATGGTGTTTGAAAAGGATGGTGCCCGAGTTGTTGTGCCATTAGATCCTTATGAAGGTGCACGCTATACAGAGCCTGTCAAACATGAGTATGTAGACGATGCGATTAATCAAATTAATCAGCTAACTACATAGGATGAAGAATGTATTAATCCTATTGTAGATGGAAGAATATGTTGGGAGTGTGATATTTCACGCGTGTCTGATTCAGATGAAGAGTTGGAGCACTGGCAGAATAGATTACATGAAGCAACCACGAAACAATGTAACAAGGTTACCAAACCTCTGCCCTGTGTCAAAGAATAAGTGCGCAAATTTCCATTTTATGATGGGATGAGGAATGTGGTCTTGTTCTTCAAAGGGTTTGAGTGAAAAGTGCTAGAAGAACAGAGGTATGAGGCTTGTACTTTTCATTAAGGTCCACTCTAGCCCAATGGTGGGGTGCGCATAGGGAAAGTCTAAGAGGTTGGCCAAAGTTCTGCAAGTTGATAAGGTTGATATTTTCTTAGGTTGACATGAATATTGTGGAGAAGTATGATGGCTAGAAGGATCCAGGCAAGAATTTAACTTGTTGGACTATAGCTTGGGGAGAAGAACCTCAAAAAAAATGGGTGCACATGTTCTTTCATTATTTGGAGACGATACCTTAGCAATGGTATCTCAAAACAGAACTGTGCCATGGAACATCTGATTGGGATGATACAATTGAAGGGTTATTTCTAACATATAACTTCACGGATGGATGAGAATGCATTAATCAAGTGTTACAGGTCAAAATACCTCCTCATCACCTCAGAGGGGAAGACAAATATGGAAGGAGTACAAAAACCTAAATTAAACCTATTTCTGCCAGGGTAACGCCTTTCTAGAACAATACAAGAGCGTTATAACGTAGTTAATCAGTGAATGGGCCACGTTAGTGGCTAGGGAAACGCTCTGTTTACACTAAAATGAAGTGTTACCTGTGTTTTAAGTTTGAATCGGGAAAATCCCACAGAGAATGATTTGAATCTCTGGCTTTCCCTCACAAAGGAGTCAGTTCACAAAGGAAACTGCAGAAGCACCAGTTCATTATTGGTCATTGCCATAGAAGACTGAACTCCAAAGGAGGCAAAAGCATAGAGATCAAAGAAACATCTAATTTTTTTCCATTCCAAACTAGTGGAAAGAGAAGGGCAACAATGGCCTTCTCCCTCTCCTATAAGAAGGAGTTGAAGGCTCTTAATTGGAGGTCGAAGGATTGCTCAAGGTTCTTGCATACTTGTGGAATAGAGAATAGTGTTATATTGTGAAGGCCAAGAGTCAAAGAGGTTCCTAGAGAGCTTGTTGAATTGGACTTCTTCACTTGAGAGATAAGAGAGATTGGGAGACTGAGGAGGGCTTGGTACAATCGACGGTTGTAATCCTCCTTCTTTAAAAATCAATAGAACTGTGTTCGTTTTGTCCATTCAATGCTTAATATTGTCATTATAATTTGAAAATTTACATAGTATGATATGAATGGCTTAGATGTGTATAATCTAGATGTTCATTATGTATTGACTTGATTGATAGGATATATGTTATGTTAGAAATTACGCGGGTGCTTTGACTGATTGCAGGACTAAGATTTGGAGCCGGTGAAGAAGGACTCTTGTTTCGCTGCCTAGCGCTCTCCAAGGGACTCCAAGACTGTCAAAGAGGTAATTCTCTATCACATTCCTTCAAGTTATTTCAAGTTAATATGAACATGCTCATGCCATCTTTGTGAACAGCATAGCTAATCTTATTGTCTGCCTCAGGCACCGGAAAGCCCTGAGAGGGATCTTTGAAAACCAACAACCCAAGAATTTTACCCTATAGCATAATTGGCGACTCCGCTGGGGAACTTACCCATAGTTTCTGGACTATTTCTTCCCTCCTTTCTTCTCTCCTCTGTCCACAGACCCTTCCAACCACTTTTGATGCCCAGTAGACATACCAAACACTCGTAGAGTTCAATCCTATTTCTGTTTGGCCAACTGAAGAGCTTTTCCCTGGTTAACGCGACCTATGTAGTCTGACCAGTGTGTTATAACGTTGTCTCTGGTTAAATACAACGCGTTAGTCCCTGTCTTTACTCACAGACAGAGCGTTACTCAGCCAAAACCTTGCTGTTCACTGCTGTGACTGTGTTTTAGCTGCAGAGTTTTTTGGCCATCAGTACCTTCTACTGAATGAATCCCTATGCTTGTCTGCTAAGCTGGAATTTTTATTTATTTCTCTTGTGTGAAAAGTTAGTGTTCAAAGCATTTAATTTTTAAGAGAATTTTTTTTTTTTTATTATTATTCTGCATCTAGTTGAGTTTATTCTAAAAATTTCAGTTCATAGACTATTAATAGAGGTAGATAGAAGTATGAATCTTTAAAATTTGAACTGTGATTATTTGCATGTTGGTGCATGGATGTTGAAAAGAAACCTCTCCCTATAGAACCACTCTTCATCGAATTTAATATTTAGAGCATGTTTTGCATGGTTTCTTGAGTCAGAGTCTCACTACATTTCATACGTCCACTCCCCCTCCGCAAGACTAATAATAAAGTACACTAAGAATAAAGCGATAATAAAATCAATCTAATCACTCTTTTTTGAGCTCACACAAACATTAGTTCAAGCTAGGATCTTGGGTTAGGAAAGTGATAAAACTACCCAAGATCTCAAAACTTGAAAACTAGAGTCATTAACGAGCGAAATCCTACTGCACTCATATTATCGAGACCATTCCTTTACCGGAGCTCAGCACGAGACAACACTTGGGTGCACAAGAATGTATCCCACCTTTGACTGCATCCTGTGGGTGTGTTATATATTAGGGTTCCCTTCGGGGATGTCGAAACTAGATCGGGGATCTAGGTGTTTTGCCCATATAGCACACTGTCCTTGACCGTGGATCCCCCTGATGATGTCTGTGATTTGAGGTATCCGTAGTGGCCATACTTCTTAGGGACTTACACAAGGTGACTGGGCTGGGCTGTCGTGGTACCTGAAAAAGACTGACCCACTCTGTCTTTGGTCTTTAGGAGGGTACTCGTCTTCACAAGAGTGCTTACACCTATCATCTGAGGTTCGGGTGAAGCTCTAGAGTGACCGTAACTGTACTTTCAACCAACGCTCTCTGTATACTATTGTGATACTGGATTTCATCACCAGCGAATGGTAGTACTCAAACATGGCACCCTATTCTGGCTGCTTGCTGATTGATTTTAGAGAGTCATTTTTCTTTTTTAGGTGTGTGGTTACTGTCATTTGAGACTTTATAATACATCACAATTTAAAATCTGTTAAAAATAAACAGGTCACCGTGGCGTCCCCCGACCCACGCCGTCTATCTCGTCGACAGCAAGGTCTACCTCGTCTAACCATAGAGGAATAACTGAACCTTGGTGAACCCGTGCCTTCTACGGAAGAGCAGTTTCCATTGACTAATCTTGACATTCACATAGCCCCATATCAACTGGAATTTCTGGAGGACCCTTTCACTGAAGGGTTTGTACCTAATTACAATCTTCCTCTCACTCATCCTTTGGGGCCTGTGATAGTTCAGATTCCACCACGCCAAGACATGTCTTTGGCCGCGCCAACATCCATTTCACCACCAACATCCACAAGGTCGATGCCAATGGAAACCATCCCAAGTTCGCCACCATCCTCCCCATCGGTGGTCAGTTCTATGCCATCACTCGGTAACCCCAGTAGTCAACATATACCTACTCCCAACCCTATGGTCATCACAACTGTCAGTAGCTTACCGAACCCTTCGGAATCTACTCCTACCGTGACCACGTTGGGACCCACGATAGCTCCTCCCGCGAGTATGAATACTTCGGTACCTTTTAGCAACCCTTTCGGTTGGAACCCCCTGTTGAGTTCAAACCCCTTGGCCTCTATGCCAGGGGGCAGTGTCACCAACATGCAGGTCGCAGGGAACATTTCACTTCCTCTGTAATCCTTAGGACAAATAGGACAACCTATTGTTAATACTTTTCCGTTAAGTGGTTCAAATATAGGTGTAGGGTCTATGCCGTTGCAAAAATATGCAAGTAGTAGCATGCCTCCAGGAAACTTTATTGCATCCATTTGGACTAACCAACCCCAACCTCCATCTGGAATGGGAGGGCACTTTTATACTGGGGGCAACCAACCGTTCACCCCGCAATACAATATGCCCTATGGACAGCAACAATATGTCCCTACTCCTCCACCTATCGGAAATCTGTATCAAAGCCCTACTTATCCTCCTGGTAACACATTGATGGGTGGACCCTATGGTATAAATAGTTAGCCCATACTGCCTTGGTTAGATTCGAGGGAAAATCCATAATTTCCATTTTTGGCAGCCTTGGACATCCCCGATATCCATAAAATGACTAATGATCCCATCAATCATAACCCGCTTTGGCCTCCATTACCACATAAGATTCCTTCTGATATCCCGAAGTTCAACGGGAAACAAGGGGACGACCCAGCCGCACACATCACTACCTTTCACCTATGGTCCATATCCAATTCCATGGTAGAAAATAGTATCCGGCTTCGACTATTTCCCCGCACGCTTACAGGCAATGCTGTCAAGTGGTACATTGAGTTACCATGTGCCACCATCAATATGTTTAGTGCTCTAGCAACTGAGTTCCTAAAGAACTTCTAGCTACCAATTAGATTTGAAACCGGAACGGAACTATTAACATCGCTATGCCAAGACACTGCCACCCACATCTCCGATCACATCCATCAATGGAGACGTAGGAGGAGGCTAGTCAAAGCGCCAACTCCAGATCATCTCTTAGCCAATTGGTTCTTTAAGTCTCTCTTACCCCACATAGCTAAAGATATTGGCCTTTCTGGTGCAGTCACAGAATATCAATGTATTCGATGTGCCCAACATTTAGATTTAATCTATTCACAATCTAGCACATTGTACGATCTACTCCCCGATGCCCCTGGTAACCCAAATCGTCCGGCTACTCAGAAAACCGGAGCTCATGCCGATAGTCTCATTGGCACAATATCTGTCGTAGCCACAAAACAGTCTCAGGGGCAAGCCTCCCAGCCATCTTCGGCTGCCACCACCTCTCACCAAGCAACTACTTTTCCCACCGCTGAGGTAAATACGGTGCAAACCTCACAAAGACCTAGCGGGAAAAATAAGAATAACAAGAAAAAGTCATCTTCTTCAGAAGAGAAGTCGGATAATCAGAATAACCCTAATCAGAAAAATGCTGCCAAAACTGACAAAGGGAAAGATAAACCCATGAAGTTTCCTTGAAAAATCTGTGCAGAGGACCACTTGACATACAAATGTCCTCGGCTACAGGAATGCACCGATTTTATTGCCAACAAGGATTCTGGGTGAGCACCTGCCATTCTTCATAATCCTTTCCCTCATCAACAGCAGCAACATCAACACATGGTTGACAATCCGCCACAACCCCATCAACGGGGCAATGGTGGTTCATATCCTTCCGGTGAAGGACCATCTACCATTTATGGCATTAAGAGTGTGGACCTTCAAACTCGAGCTAAGCTTTATGGAAATCCTACCATAGAGGCTCAAGAACTTGGTACTAGTTCGAACCCACCGCCGCCAAACGATTTTCATATCGAACGGCCTACTGCTGACCACGTAATTCATCCCCCCAAAGGGACACTTCGACGCACGACTCATAACACCTCTGCACGTGCGGCCCAAAACACAACATTGTAGAAGATTTGGCGCAGGCACCGTCAGCTATGTCTGCTCTCGAAGTATTACAAACCTGTCCAGCAAAAAGGAAAGCCTTGCTTTCGGCTATTGGTGGAATAGACCCCCAAGACTCCATGCTAGCTATCTTTGATATGGAAAAGGCTAAACCTCGCCTCTCGCACCAACTCGCATTCCAATTGCAGGTTGTGTCGAAAGGGAGACCAATCCATCGCACTTTCATAGACGAAGGTGCTTCGACCTGCGTTATGTCACAAGCTTGCTGGCTCAATTTAGGTTCTCCCACCCTCACCCCGCCATCGAATTCCCTCAAAGCTTTTGATGGCCACATGTTCCTCCCAAAAGGTTACCTTGCTAGCTTTCTGGTCACTCTGAGTGGGAAAATGGTAAACGTGGACATAGAAGTCGTAGAGTGCCATCTAGACTATAATCTATTGCTTGGTTGCAGTTGGTCTTATGCCATGACTGCCATTGTGTCTTCGGTCTTCCGACTCATCCTATTTCCATTGGATGGGAAAATAGTCACAGTGGACCAACTATCCTTCTGCACCCCGGATTATGCCATGTTACCAAGTAGCACTGTACCACTAATAGGAGGCTTTCCTGACTCTTACGTCAGTGTCGGTACTGGTCTTCCGAAGGCATCTTCCCTACTGGGTTGTTTTCCTCTCCCGTCGCCACAGATCCCAAACATGGTTGCAATGATATCCACCACTTTGGATGGCTCTATCGACCCATGGATCATCCCGGCACCTTCAGACATTGATTCCTATGGAGATCAGATGCCGCTTTCGCCGGCTGAGTTGGCTTATCAAGCCATCCAAACTGCATCTGAACCCTCCACTGATATGGTTTCCACCACAGGTACAAACCTCCCTCCCATCATAGTTCTCTCTAAGGATCTCCGCAATGAAGCCTGGCCTACAGACAAAGCTATTCGAGAGATCATGTCATTAGAAGAACGACCTTGGGAAGAGTTCCACCATCGCACTTTGACGATTGACTCGGACACGATACAAACTGAAATCCCATCTTTTGACCCACCTAAAATGGTTCCCTCCGCTTACACGACTGTTAAAACTATCGAGTCAAAAGGGAACATGGGTAATCTTTCTAAGACAATGCTCATGGATATCTCGGTCAAAATGGGTTCGTGGAAAATATTCAGATTGGAGAAGCTTGCAATCCTGAGGAAATTGCGCACTTCACATCCATTTTCAAAGAATTCCGCGATGTGTTTGCTTGGTCTCACAAGAAAATTCTCGACATAGATCCTTCTATTGATGAGAAAGAGATCAAGAAATTCCGAGCAATCTTTTTATGGTATTTTTCTTGCTCTTTAATCCGAAAAACCTCGAGTCCTCTTCTTCGGGCTCGTTAAACTTACATGAAGAAGCATCGAGCGTTCTTTTTACGGTATTTTTCTTGCTCGTTAATCCAAAAAACCTTGATTTTTCTTCTTCGGACTCATTAAACTTATACGAAGTTGATATCGAGCGTTCTTTTTGTAGTTCTTTTTCTTGCTCGTTAATCCGAAAAACCTAGAGTTTTCTTCTTCAGACTCGTTAAAGCTATGAAGAAGCACTGAGTTTTCTTTTTAGGAATCTTTTTCTCGCTCATAAAACTGAAAAAACCCCGAGTTGCCTTTGTCGAGCTCGTTAAACTACCACGATAGAAAAGATGGAGCCATTCTTTTCTCTTTTTCAAAGCTCTTTAAAATGAAAAAGTAATCGAGTTTTCTCCGCGTGACTCGTTAAAATTTCATGGAGGTAATCAAGTTTTCTCTACGCGACTCGTTAAAATTTCACAGAGGGCACCGAGTTTTTCTTTGTTGGACTCGTTAAAATTTTACAAAGAGTACTGAGTTTACTCCGTCTCCTCATACTCATAACAAAATGAGGTAGACGTCTATCGAACATAGCTTTCTCACCTTTCCGGTTTCGTTGGACTAACTCATGGAAAATGAACTATTTCAGGCTTACTATTATCCCTTTTCCATGCCCGTTTATCAAGACATGACAAAGGTACCCCAATGGAGTTGTCTTTTATGATATTTTTTAGACTCTCTAAACATGAAAAATTCACCGAGTTTACTCATCTAGACTCGTTAAACCTAATCAGATGGGGCACAGAGTTGTCTTTCCTGACATTTTTTAGACTCTCTAAACATGAAAAATTCACCGAGTTTACTCGTCTAGACTCGTTAAAATTAATCAGACGGGGAAAAATTTGGACAAAATGGATACTACCTCTGTTACATTTTCAAAAAGGTCGATTTGGCAGCAAAATTCTTGAACATGGCACTTCCCAGAAAAATCTTTCGCAGTCAGCCGAACCCTACCATCTATGAGTATTAGCCTCCATTTCCCAGTGGCCCTGCACTGGTAAAAATCCTAACACACTCTTTGGTGTTCATCAAGCTTCCTCTGCCTAGTACCCTGATAGAGTGCCTTCTATTGTTCAAGCAGATCTCACTATCCACTGCTCTTGTTATCAACCAAACCGCTCATTATGCGAGAAATTATTTGTCATCTGACGTCCCCATTTACTCTTCATTATCTCAATCATAAAAAAAATCACTTGGTTTCTGTTTCGTGTTGACTGATGTAGGACGCCTCAGTGCCTACCTTTCAACAAATCACTTCCTATCGACTTCAACATATTATCTAGGAAGTTGATCAAGAAACTCATCCAGTACCCGGATACTTGCAGACATCAGTGGCAGGTATTCTTGTGTTTGATCAGGGGTCTTCATCATTGGCTCCTGGCCGAATGATTATACGAGTGTTCGACTTCAACTCATTTTATTCACACTCGCTAGATTGTACTGTGCATCTTAGGGACCATCATCATTATCGGTGGCCACCTTCGCATCTATTAACAGTTTTCATTATTGACTGGTAATCAAATGATTTATCACATGTTCGAAGACAACTCCTTCATTCACATGTTGAGGAATATGCAGTTTAAGCGGACCGGCGGCCAAGACCTTGGGGTAAAGGCTACATTATTAAAGTTGTGTTTCCTCCCCCAAGTTGCGATATTGTTTATGGAGACAGCTTCTTCAGTCTGATCCTATTATGACAGACACTTCCAGATTGTGCCTATTGGTGGACAGATTCTTCATATCTCTATTCTAGAGAAATCATGTTGCTTAAGCTACTGAGCATGGGAAATGCCTGACTCAAGGAAAATACTATATTTTCTGACATATGTTGTTGTTTTAGGTTTTCCTCAGTCTTTCAATCTCTCTATCTCTATACAAATTATAAAGTATTTCGGCCATCGTCTTCGTCTCTGACCTCACTTAGGGGGCATCTGTTACAGGTCAAAATACCTCCTCATCAGCTCAGAGGGGAAGACAAATATGGAAGGAGTAAAAAAACCTAAATTAAACCTATTTCTGCCAGGGTAACGCCTTTCTAGATCAATGCAAGAGCGTTATAACATAGTTAATCAGTGAATGGGCCGCGTTAGTGGCTAGGGAAATGCTCTGTTTACACTAAAAGGAAGCATTACCCGTGTTTTAAGTTTGAATTGGGAAAAGCCCGCGGAGAATGATTTGAATCTCCGGCTTTCCCTCACAAAGGATTCAGTTCACAAAGGAAACTGCAGAAGCACCAGTTCATTATTGGTCATTACCATAGAAGACTGAACTCCAAAGGAGGAAAAATCATAGAGATCAAAGAAACATATAATTTTTTTCCATTCCAAACTAGTGGAAAGAGAAGGGAAAAAATGGCCTTCTCCCTCTCCTATAAGAAGGAGTTGAAGGCTCTTAATTGGAGGTCGAAGGATTGCTCAAGGTTCTTGCATACTTGTGGAATAGAGAATAGTGTTATATTGTGAAGGCCAAGAGTCAAAGAGGTTCCTAGAGAGCTTTTTGACTTGGACTTCTTCACTTGAGAGATAAGAGAGATTGGGAGACTGAGGAGGGCTTGGTACAACTGACGGTTGTAATCCTCCTTCTTTCAAAATCAATAGAACTGTGTTCATTTTGTCCATTTAATGCTTAATATTGTCATTATTATTTGAACATTTACATAGTATGATATGAATGGCTCAGATGTATATAATCTAGATGTTCATTATGTATTGACTTGATTGATAGGATATATGTTATGTTAGAAATTACGCGGGTGCTTTGACTGATTGCAGGACTAAGATTTGGAGCCGGTGAAGAAGGACTCTTGTTTCGCTTCCTAGCGCTCTCCAAGGGACTCCAAGACTATCAAAGAGGTAATTCTCTATCACATTCCTTCAAGTTATTTCAAGTTAATATGAACATGCTCATGCCATCTTTGTGAACAACATAGCTAATCTTACTGTCTGCCTCGGGCACTGGAAAGCCCTGAGAGGGATCTTTGAAAACCAACAACCCAAGCAGTTTACCCTATAGCATGTGTCTTCCTGATTACTAAGGATCCTAGGAATCTGGTCCAGCCTGATTGGGTTGTGAAAATAACACAAGCTCGTGAATGCTACAATCTGATTGCATAGGAGGGAGAAGAGGATATACGCAATGTTAACATCCTAGAATCTGCAAGGATGCGTGAGGTTTCAGTGCCCGAGGTGGTAACCCAACTTGTTAGAACACGCCAAGTCAATATCAGCTGTGAGGTAGAGCCCAATTTTCCAAGATTGGGGATTATTGGGATGATGATATTGTATGTAAGGTCACTAAGTTGTTGCACGAATACCATGACCTATTCCCCACCAAATTCTAGGAATTAAAAGGTATTGTAGGAGATCTAGGAGTTATGCACATCACTTTGAAGCCTGATGCAAATCCGGTCAAGAAACACCCATATCGGCTGAACCCAAAGTATAAGAAGAAGGTAAGGGAACAACTTGAAAATATGCTTAATGCTGGCATCATTGAACCAGTCGAAGAATCTGAATGGTTAAGCCCCACAGTGGTCTAGGAGAAGAAAACCAAAGGCGAGATAAGAATTTGCATTGATATCCACAAGTTGAATGATGTCTGTGTCCATGATCTATTTCCAATACCACTCACAGATGAAGTATTAGAGAACATTGGTGGGTAGGAAGCCTAATCATTTACTAATGGTTTCTCATGGCATTACCAGATCTGGATTACGCTAGAAGACTGCAGCAATACCACCTTCGCTACGGAGTGGGGTCCTTCTAGTACACTGTCATGCCATTCGGGTTAAATAATGCTCCATCGATATTCTCAAAATTGGTTGTCGTAGCTTTTAAATAATATATCCATAAGTTTCTAGAAGTTTACTTTTATGATTGGATAGTATTTGGCCTGCTGAAGAAACATGTTTCTAGTCTGCTCTTGATGTTAGATACCTACAGAAAGTTTCAGATTTGTTTAAATCTGAAGAAGTGCATGCTCTATGTCCCATATGGAATTTTGTTGAGGAACATTGTGTGCAAGTAAGGATTGATGGTAGATCCAACAAATATTGTTGTGATTATCAACTTAGAACCCTCGACAAGTGTAAAGCAACTACGCATGACGCTTGGACATATAGGCTATTACCGGAAGTTGATTAAGGCATATGCGCATATCGTTGTGCCAATGGAGAAATTATTAAAGAAGGATGTCAAGTTCTACTGGGACAATGATTTTTAGAAGGGACTTGATGTGTTTAAAGAAAATATGGTGACTGTGCCCATTATTGTCTTCCCGGATTAGAAAAAATAATTTCATGTACATGTCGATGCATTCTGCATAACTTTGGGATTTGTGTTAGGGCAGCCTGGGGAGGGTGATATTGATCATCATGTTGCCTTTGCAAGTTATAATTTTTCCAAGGTGGAAAGGAACTATGCCACCACAAAGTGAGAAGGGTTGGAAATGGTCTATGTGCTGTAGAAATTCAGGCATTATCTCTTAGGTACGCACTTTAAGATGTTTACATACCACTCTTCTTTGAAGTACCTAGTCAACAAGCCTGTGATGGGGGGGGAAGATTTTCCAATGGTTATTTCTATTCCAAGAATGTGATTTTCAAGTAATTTTCAAGCCATGGCATTTGAATGCTAGGCCAGATCATCTCTCTAGGATAGAGATAGGAGAAGGCCCAATGAATCTTTAGGAAGGTTTACATGATGCACAATTATTCACTATAAAGGTTGCACATGAACATTTCCTAGATATTATTCAGTTTCTTTCTACGGGAATTGCAGCTGCGGAATACACTATGCACTAGAAGAAGGAGCTAGTGGTAAGGGTGGTGGATTTTACTCTAGGCTGGGAAAGCTACTACGTAGAAGATTCTGCGCACTAGATTATGGTGCCCTGCAATACATATGGACTCAAAGGTGTATTGTCATTCTTGCGATGTATGTCAAATAATAGGGTGACTGTCGCGAAGAGATAAAATGGTGCTACAACCTAAAGTTACATTACAAGCATTCGACAAATGGACGATGGACTTTGTGAGACTGATCGATCAGCCTTGGAAGAAAATGGGTGCATGATATATTATCACTACAACTGATTACCTCAGTCGATGGGCTGAGGTGAAACCAGTTCGAGATTGTATTGCAAACACAATGGAAGATTTCCTTTTTGAGCATATTGTGACTCGGTTTGGATGTCCCAAAATATTGATGAGCAACAGAGGCACACATTTCTTGAATAGCACCATTGAATACTTGACTGAAGAATTCCAGGTGGATCACCAGAGGAGTATGCCATACCACCCTTAGGCGAATGGCATGGTAGAATCATTCAAAAAAATATTGGAGACTACGCTCACTAAAGTATGAAATGTTAGCAGAAATGACTAGGACCTGCACATTCATACCATTTAATGGGCATACAGAACTAGCAATAAGAAGCTGATAGGATAGACCCCATTCCACTTATTATATAGATAAGAAGAAATGATGCCCATGGAATATATTGTTCATAGTCTACGCATCACCACAATAATGAATATGGCATACCACGAGACCCTGGAGAAGAGATTGGCGCAGTCGCTCGAATTGGAAGAGGATCAGTTCATGGTTGGGACTCATTAGTAGGTTCAAAATGAAGGAGAAGGCATGACATGATCGACATATTAAGAAAAAGACGTTCAAATATGGGGACCTGGTTCTACTATACGACAACAAGTTTGTCAAGTTCCCAGGGATGTTGCAGATGCACTGGTTAGGCTCGTACATTGTTCAAGATGTCATAGAGGGAGGCGTAGTACATATCTCCAAGCTGACTGGGGAAATTTTCCGTAGTCATATCAATGGTAGAAGATTAAAAATGTACAAGGCTCACTCCATCCCTAGAAATTCGCAATGACTATATGGTCAGAGTAACGTCTTGTTGCTCTACGCAGTTGGTTAGAGGCACGAGACTATAAATGGGTCACAGCTACAAGCGAGCACGATTCAAGTGAGCATGTATCAATTGAGCGAGTTTCAGGAGAACTTGGCTCCAATAAAGCAAATATATCAATGTTGCAAAGTAGTGCACTGATACAGTTCCTTCATTGAAGGATTCCTTGAGCAGCATTAGAACAAAGATAGATGGCGCACCACCATTGTGACTCGGCATGAATCATAGTTTTGTGTTGGGGGCTTGTTATATCCTGGATCCCCCGTGAAGTAAAGACTTCGCAGATCGAGGAGCGGAGCATGCAACGCGAAGTGTCTTTTTGGTATTAGGGGATTTGGGGTGGGTCATAACCCCTTAATTATATAACGTGATGGGATTTTTGATGAACGTTGGACTCCGCCCATGGTTTTGGACCATGGTATTATAAAAGTTAGATCTATATAAGGAGTCTAGATATAAGTCATAGGTAGGCTAGACTTGAATAATATATATTTTCAATGCATTTGGATCTGAGACTGCGTTAGAGTCTATGTTTGGGTTAGAGGAAAAGCCTCCTACAGTTGTGTGCACAAAGACCTTACGAAATACTGCAGTTGTGTGTGCAGGCCCTTGTAGCTATGTGTGCGGGGTAGATAGTGATTGTATGAGACAGATATGGATATGAGTGAATGAATAATTGAGAAGTTCTAAGTTATATTGATGTGTTTTATATTTTGCTTACTATTTATGAATGACTATGCTAAGTTAGGGTTTTATTCTGTATATGAATAGCGTAGTTAGTTTTATGGTTATTTACTCTGTTAGATGCATGAATACAAAATATTGCGCAGCCTTTGAGTAAGTTCAACAATTGTGTTGAACAAAACTAGTATTATTGATAGATCTAACCTACAGAGCTCTGACAAGAAGGAAAAATCCCTAAAGTACTATCCTTTATCCCCCTGGATAAAGAAACCTGGTTCTAGCATCCCCCCATATTACATCAGGAGAGACTTTGGTCTGCATAAGAATATTGTTGCCAAAAGGGTCGGTAATAAATGGTTTTTTTGACTGCGCAAAATATTTGAACCTGGCTCAAGGCCCCATAAAGGAAACACTAGTCGTGCTAGGGATGGAAAATAAAAGTGATATGACATTATCAGGAAGAAATACTTGATAGGGTTTCTCTGGACTTTAGATCAACACAATATTAATTTGAAAAGCGATTAAACCCCATCCTTTCAAGAAAGGGTTTCTTCCAAAGAGATCCTTGCATAAGTTGGGAATAGAAAAGAACTTGGAATAATAGGCGAGGGATTGTAAGGATTTGATAAAAAATCCAGCCGTGAATCCTTTTGTGAATAAAACCTTTGAGAATTTCATGAACCTTACCTGCAATCAAAATAAAATCCATAAGTAAAAGAAGGTTTTTAATTTCGAAAGAATGGAAACAATATAACATGAAGGTGTAGTTGCTAGTATGTCTTACCTGTATGGGCATACATGTTATGGAATGTTGTCCTTGCAACCCTGAAATTAAGAGCTAACCCTTAGTCTACCAAATGTGTGGATAAGGAAGCAGATTAATATATATATATATATATATATATATATATATATATAATCTAACCCAATTACCTCCAACAATGCTTGTCTCCTCCATTTCTCGTTGGAGTCTAGATGGTTGCAAATTATGAGATACTTGCGGAGGTTGGAAGGAGGCTCTATGTAACTGTGCTAGAGGTAAAGAAGAATAGAATCAAGAACTGGTGAGATGTTGGGATGTAGCGATGTTAGGCAAGAGTTATCTATAAATGAAATAAGAATGGAAAAAAAACTCTAGTGTCTTGAACAGAGAATTCAAACCCATAAACCCTAACAACGACCGACAGAATGATGGACGACCCTAGATTTGGGGGATGAATCAGTGACCACAACCAAACCCTTGATGAATAATCATGGGATCAATATTTGGGAGGATGAGTGGTAGAGATGAACCTAGGTGTCTGGGTAGGAAGGTGAATTTAATATACAATACCATCATCACATGAAAATTCGCACCATAATAAATTCTGGCTAGGGTGTACACTCGGATGCAAATTGGAAGATTACTAAGTCTCTTGTGGAGCCTAGGGACATGATGAGTGTCAAATCAATCCCCATCATAAAATAATTACCATACATAAAACCCTTGTAAATCCTTTGATCAACGATGGAAATTTGAATACATAAAAACATAGGTAATAGATTATGACTCCATTGTATATAGTTAGAATTAAATAAATTTATTATTGTGGTAACTTAGGAGAAGAAATGAAATTGAGAATTTTTTGTTGTTGTGGTATTAAGCATGTGACATATTTGGACCCCAATTTTAAAATTTAAAATACTGAAGGTAGATCACAAGAGCTTATTCTTTATAAACAAAAATTATTTTTCTAATTAAATATATTCTCAATTTAGACATTTTTCTATATCTTTTTTCATATTCACTTCATCAATTTCAAAATATAGTTATCATTCACCTTATTAATTTGTCCAAATATTAATTTTAAAATATATCTTATCATTATAATAATTGAGTCCCTTTAATGTTCACTTCACTTACTTCAATAATGTGAATTTTATAATTATATTGTTTTTAAAACTTATTGACTCACAATAGGGTACATCATAACTCCTAAGTAATTTTAAGAGATTTTCATTTATCTTTATTTATATTCACATCATCAATTTGAAAATATATTTATAGTTTAGTTTATTAATTTTAAAATTTACCTTCTTCTTTTTTTAAATTAAAAAACCTCATATTATTTATAAATCAAATATACACGATATATAGGGGAATGTCCAGAGGGAGGAATATCTCAACCTGTGACATCGTATGAATCTATTACAAACTAATGAAACTAAACTTATAGACCCTAATACATATAATGGCCAGAGAACCATAATGATCCTTCAGAATTCAGAGGCGAGGGATGATAAGAGAAGCATGAGCTCGATCCATAGGCCTGGTGTCACCATCACAGAGATACATTTAGATATATAGACTAAATTCCAAGAAAGGGAAACCATCAGCCAGTAGGAAGAGTTCAATATTATCCAACAAGAGGAACAATGTAATGTTCCAAATCTGGAACTCTGCAATGAATAAGTTGTATAATGGTCCTGTTATGATGAATAAGCTTAAAATATATAGAATAAACACATAGAAATAATTTTTAGTTACAACAGCAACTTTTATTTCATTTCATGATCTAGAAAGTGGGGAAAAAGGGGATTTTATGCCCTAAAAAGGTTATTTTCAGAAATTAGCGTACAAATAAGCAGGTGAAATGATTTGATATGATATATTAGGTCAATAGAGACCTATTCTCATAATTTCAGCTCAAACTAATTCTTCTAGCTATATTAAACAACTCCTCCTTTTCCGACTAGGCTAGAAAACACTGATTTCCCATGACTTTACTAAACAGAAATTTTTGAATACAGTGAGAGCGTAATTCCCATGAGGGTTTCTAAATAAAATGAATAAATAGGTCTGATATACAACTTATATTAATCAAACAACAAATAAATGGAGATTTAATCACTTATACATTAGAAACAAGGCTCCCGACAAGATTTCCAACAAAAAGCATGTACAAGGTAGGACTGTAGAAAATAACGCAGTCTACAGAAAATATGCATAAAAAATGAATGAATATAACATATCATAGCTGAATAATACATAAATATGGCCAAAGGCCTCTCTAAAAAACTCCCGGAGGGAAATAAGCACCTCCTCTTACAAGATGAGCACAAAATCAAAGGGTGTAACATTGTTGCTGCTGCCCCTACATCAAGGACGCAGTTTCCTAAATGGAACTGCACTGTGGATGAATGTGGATGAATGGTCCAAATCAAAATACATAAATGAAGCTCAAATCCTTCCCTCTTGATCCCTTAATTAAGCTGATCCAAAGAGAGGATGGAATTCTCGCACGGGAATTCTTTGCACTAAGCAGTGCAGCAACTCCGGCTAAACAGCTGAAGCATCCAAGTGGTCTCAAGACCAAAATATCTGAATACATGAATAATCCCCTTTGATGATATGCCCTCCTTTTATATTTGGTGAGCCTCCTCACCCCGGACCCCACACAAAGTTGAGGTGACTTCTTCATGAAGCTTCCTCTTTCAAAACTGCGCTGCCCTAGCTAGCTTCACTCCTCTTTGTCACAACGTTGTTGAATTGGTCAACTATAATCAATCCACCTAAAATGCCTCTGTTCACACCAAGGGATCTTCAATCTGGTTCTCATATGTGTGTTTACGCTGATCCTTGTTCACATTGAGCTAGTTTACTTGAGTGTTTTCTTCCTCCTCAAGAATGCATGTTGACTTAGCCAAACTTGACCATGTCCTCATCCAATTTTTCCTTTTTCACACTTGGAAGTGTAAATATAGCTCCTAAGATGATTTCCTTCCTTACTAAGGTGGAATTTATTCATAATTTTATTATTCATGGGCCTCCTTACCCATTTATTCCTCTTCTAAGTGAAAGTAGCAAAATCTAATGTTTCCAAATTGCTATGCACAAATTTTGGAACATTACAGTCGTCCCCTCCCAAATGTTGCTTTTCCTCAAGCAACTGAAAGGATAGGACTGAAGAGCTAAGATGAAATCCTCCAAGGATCAAGGTGCTGCATCATCAATATATCTCCAAGTTGCTCCTCCCAAGTGTGTAAACCATTTAAATAGCTGACATTTGTGACCATGAAACATCTATGTAAGCAACAATGGGTTGTTTGAAGGTCCTCTTGAAGCATGAGGGCTGATGTAAATTGGGATTCATCATTCCCCTATGAGTCTCTTCCTCCCCAAGCTATCAACCAAACAAGATGACTCACCCTCCAGTATGGCAACTCATGAAAGATCTCTTCCACCTTGAGCTCCTGCAAAGAAGGTGGGCTGCATAGCTGATTGTGTGGAGTTGAAATGTCCATCTCTTGTTGCTTCTCTCTCCACTTATGATATAAATGGGGTTGCTGCTGATATATGGCTGAGATATAACGGTCTTCAAGAAAGACCCAACCCACCCCATCAAATTCAGCACCCATGAGGTGTCTCCTCAAAGAACTCAAACCTCCCAAATGAGTCCTCTCACTTGAAGGAAAGTTATAAAGCATGGAAATCAAGGTCTACCCCTGGTTCTTTCTGAAATATGCAGCTTGTATAATGTAAAGAATATTATTTTCATTGGGCCTCTTCAACCCTTGTGCCACTCCTCCAAAGGTGCTTCCTACAATCAATGTTTTAGCAGGATAATATGGAAGCATAAACATATGAAAATAAGGAGGTAGAACATAGTCCCAATCATGGAACCAATGCATGGAATCCTTTGCCTGCCTCAATACATAGTGCAACAAGTGTGTTTTCAGCCACTTTTTTTCTGCCACATCCATTTTACAAAATGAAATCATGAAAGCATAATTTGGTGCCAATGATGCACACCGAAAACCATGTGGCATTCCCCCACAATCCACAAATAGAATGGCCATCATAAACGCTGCAAGTGGCCTCAAGTACATAAAAATACAATAGGTAAGAAGGAAAGACCCTCCTTGGTATGATATGCTACTCATATAGATAAAGAAGTGTAAAATACAAAACAAAATTTTACCTCCTCCATCATGTACTTCAGTCATTGAGCTGAAATGGCTCAAGTGCAAATTCTCCCTTGTTGCAGGTCAGTAGGGATGTGGTTGTGCCGACCTTTTCTTCATCTTCCAGGCTGTGCATCTCTCCATATGCTGATATACATTCAATTGAATTCCCTTCCAAGTGAACTCCTCCATTGAGGTATGATATGCATAAAAATCCATGGAAGGAAGGTCCACAAATGCTGCATGTAGATATTTCTCCTTGTGCTTGGGAATCCAAGCCAAGAAGGTCAAAAAATAGTAAGGGATACTCTCATCCATTACTTTATCATGCCCATATTCTACATGCTCCCATGGTGTATTACTTGTGAAGTGGTTTTGGGAACACCTCAGCAAGTAATCCAAGCTCCTAAGTGACAACACTGCTAGCCTTTGGAGTAGGGCTACTGTCATCTCAAAGCTCAATTCTTTGACATAGATTGTGTCAAAGACTCTTCCCAAAATGCTGTTGTGTATGTAGAGATCCCCCCAAGATGGAGGGGCTGCTATTTGCACTATTCTAGTGCCATTCATTACTCTTGCAGCATCATGCCAAGTGTGAGAACAATTCTGCCCTTTGTCTCTCCCAATCCTCCAAAGCAAAAAATGACTTTTTTGCCTCATCATACCTCCATAATATAATCTATGTGGTGACAAAATAATGATCACATCAGCATAATGCATCCACCCTCCTTGCTTCCCCATGATGAAAGTATCCTACCAATCTCTTTTCCCCTTCTCATCCCATGGGAAAGGACATGTCATAGAGTGACCAAACTCTCTCAAGAGTAGCCAACGCAACATTGCCTCTTGCTGCCCGGTGTCATAGACTTGCAAGAGGTTTACCAATATCTTGCTTCTCATCCACATCCACTCAACTCCATGTGGATGCCTCCTAGCTTGCTCCATCTTGGCATTCCTCCAATGAGTTCTACCATCCTCCCATATCAGATCTTCCTTCTTGCATTTCAAAAGAGACTGAAATGCAAATCCTTGGAGATCTCCAAGAAAAGATCTCTCATCAATGACTATCTTGGACCCATAATGATCCAAAGGGGCTGAAGTTAATGCCTCCTTGCTGCTACCTCTTGACAGCGTTGTAACCTTCCTCCAGGATGTTCTGGCTATCTCATGTGTCAACCCCCAGATGAACATGTGCTTCTGCATGAGTTTGTTTGGAGAAAAGTTCACTCCATCCAAGAATTGAGTGCAACTCATCAGTGTTGCATGAGGCTGATGGTTCAAATATCCCTTGAACCTATCAAGCTTGCACATCATAGTGAAATATTGCTGCTCTTCCTTGGAAACAATATTTAATCCTGGGTCATATGCAAACAAATCTCCAAAGCCTTCCATAAAATTTTCTGAAATTTCAAGACATGGAAATTTATGCATACCTTTGTGATCCTCTAGAACATCTTGTATGGTTGCAAGAGTTCCTCTCTTCAATGTGTTGGCTGATCCAACTGTTGATGTAGGAAGCTGCTCTTCCAAGGCTGTGATAGCGCTGGTACTTGTCTCTTCCCATGGTGGTGTGGACATCCTCTCTTTTGATACTTCTCCATCAAAGGTTCTAATCATCCCTTGAGTAAACCCAAGAAAATAAATCACTCTTGTATGGCTTGAGTGACTGAACCACTAAGCATTGGCTTCACCCTCGAGGTGCAGCGCTGCAACTTTTACTGCCTCCTCTTCAACCATTGGGTGAAGCATGAAAAATTCCTCAAGATTCCTTGCCCAAGCTCTTGCTGTAACTGACCCATCAAATTTATACAATAGGAATCTATTGCCTCTGATCGCATCTTTGCTGCAAGGTCTTCTTTCTTCTCTCAGTTGAATAAACTGAGGGAAATCTAGGGTTTCTTTGAAAGCCCTAGGTTGGCACTTGTATTCTGCCAAATACCCACTCAAAATTTCATGCTCTAGGTGGTGTCCTTGTTCTTCACTCCCTCTACAAGAACAGGAAGTGCATGCATCTGTTTCTGCTTCTTGAAATCCTCTAGGGGTTTCTGTGCAAATCTCTCCTCCTTGAAACCCTTTTGGAGTTTCAGTGCATTTTTATTCTTTTGTCCTCTTGGATCTGAAAATGTATGAAAATAATCTCATCCTCTTCATCTTCTGCTTCTGAAATCAAACTCACAAGCTGAGCACTGTAAAGTTCCCTTCTTAGGAATATCAAAATTCTATTCCAGAGATTGATTGCACGGGCATTTACTGGATATGTCACCTTTGAAAAAAGGATGTGATACAGAGGCTACCTGGAAATCTACATAATCTATCTATAGATTTCTAAATATCCCTCCCTCAGGGATTCATCACTTTGGCTTGAAGCCATAGGCTGAGCCAAAGATCATGCTCTAATACCACTGTAATGTTCCAAATCTGGAACTCTACAATGAATAAGCTATAAAACGGTCTTGTTATGATTAATAAGATTAAAATATAAATAATAAACACATAAAAATCATTTTTAGTTACAGAAAAAACTTGTATTTCATTTCATGATCCAGAAAGTGGGGAAAAAAGGGGATTTTATGCCCTAAAAAGGTTTTTTTCAGAAATGAGCATAACAATAAGTAGGTGAAATTGTTGAATATTATATATTAGGTCAATAGGGACATATTATCCGAATTTCAGCTCAAAATAATGCTTCTAGCTATATTAAACAACTCCTCCTTTCTCGACTAGGCTAGAAAACACTGATTTCCCATGACTTTACTAAACAAAAATTTATGAATATAGTGAGAGTGTAATTCCCATGAGGGTTTCTATATAAAATGAATAAATATGTTTTATATACAACTTATATTAATCACACATAAAATAAATGGAGGTTTCATCACTTATACAGTAGAAATAAGGCTCCCAGCAAGATTTCTGGCAAAAAGCATGTACAAGGTAGGACTGCAGAAAATAACACAGTATACAGAAAATATGCATAAAAAATGAATTAATATAACATATCAGAGCTGAATAATACAGAAATATGGCCAAAGTCCTCTCTAACAAACTCCCACAGGGAAATAAGCACCTCCTCTTACAAGATGAGCACAAAATCAAAGGGTGCAACATTGGTGCTGCTACCCCTGCATCAAGGACACAGTTTCCTAAAGGTAACTATGCTGTGTCTAAATGTGGATGAATGGCCCAAAGCCAAATACATAAATTAAGCTCAAATCCTTCCCTCTTGATCCCTTAAGCAAGCTAATCCAAAGAGAGGATGGAATTCCTGCACGGGAATTCTTTGCACTAAGCAGTGCAACAACTCCAGCTAAACAACTGAAGCATGCAAGTGGTCTCAAGACCAAAATATTTGAATACATGAATAATCCCCTTTGATGCTATGCCCTCCTTTTATCTTTGGTGATCCTCCTCACCCCGGACCCCACACAAAGTTGAGGTGACTTCTTCATGAAGCTTCCTCTTTCAAAACTGTGCTGCCCTAGCTAGCTTCCCTCCTCTTTGTGATAGCATTGTTGACTTGGTCAAATATAATCAATCCACTTGCAATGCCTCTGTTCACACCAAGAGATATTCAATCCGGTTCTCATATGTGTGTTTAGGCTGATCCTTGTTCACATTGAACTAGTTTACTTGAGTGTTTTCTTCCTCCTCAAGAATGCATGTTGACTTAGTCAAACTTTACTATGTCCTCATCCAATTTGTCCTTGTTCACACTTGGAAGGGTAAATCTAGCTCCTAAGATGATTTCATTCCTTACTAAGGTGGAATTTATCCATAATTTTATTATTCATGGGCCTCCTTACCCATTTATTCCTCTTCTAAGTGAAAGTAGCAAAATCTAATGTTCCAAATTGCTATGTGAAAATTTGGGAACATTACAAACAACCACTGACACCATCCCATACACTCATCTTCCAACCAAAATTTCTTGCTAACCACTACACACCTTAGCCTTAAAATCTAGCCTTAAGGCCTGAGGCTTGGTATCATAGGAAAAACTTAGAAACACACAGCCACAAACCACATATGTTGACATCACCCATAGAGAGGAAGAGCCATCAAATGGCCCTAAATATACCAAAATAGGCATCGAGTGATGTCCTAAGAAAATCCACCACTGTTATCACACAATATTCATTTTTAGAAGAGGAAATATTGACAGGGACTCAAGCTCTAGAGCCAAGAGGATCTAACTTCTATCCTCAATCAGAGTCACAAGTTATGTGGATTTCAAAATGCATCAGATGAGCCTCAATATTCACCTCACAAAACCTAAATTTCATAAACATTGTCTTCACATCTTAAATAGATTTGAAGATGTTATATATTTCTACCTGCTTGTCCCTCAAAACCAACCCCCAATAGTGTTTTCATTTTCCAATGGAGTACTAGTTTGTTCAAATATTAATTACACCTTCCCCTGGTGTACCTAGGGTCTGAACCCCTTGCTATCATATCCTCAAGTACTTCTCAGCCCAAGAAATAATGTCTCTCTTCACCAACTTTTATCTCCAATTTGTGGATCTCTTGAAGGTTCTCTGGAGGAATAACATTAAAATAAGATTTCATCGAGTCATGGGAAAAAGTATTTTCACCTCTCTCGATTGGTTCATATTTTCCAGCTCCTCCCCTCTGCCTTAGTGTAATTGTAGAGCCATAGGAGGATTCTTAAATATATTTGAAGGGGTTACTTCTACATTCAAAAGGATAGAAAGGATGACTCGACTTACCTCGGTAAAACCAGAACATCGACAAATAATTTCATCACAAAAACACCAAAAAGAAAACCTAGGTTTATTTGAGAGCCCAGCTTTTAAATATACCTTATCATTGGAGTGACATAGTGATTATGGACATGAGGATACGAACGTTGTCATAAAATTCATGAATGTGCTACAAAATCTTGCTCTCTTCATATTTCGTTTGTATTGAGACTTTCACATATGTTTTGAATTATTTATCCTGGGAAAAAAATCTAGTAGAAGGAAGGAAAAATTTTCCAATTATGTACCTAACTATTATCACTTTGCTAGATTCCTAATGCTCAAGAAGGAATCCCAACAGAGGTAACCACATACCAAGATTTTGACTTGATATGTAGCCCTATCAAGTCGGAGAGGTCTCTCTCCAAAAGGGTCACATCCAGGAGGGCTGGATAAATTATGGTTTTTAGGCTAGATAATGAGTGCAGGGGGTTGTTTTGATTTCATTTCGGTTGGGTATCACTGGATGAAGAAATTAGGTTAAGGGAGCTAGGTCAGGGAAAATGAGATAAGGTTGCAGGGATCAATGGGGCAAGGTAGGCACAAGGCTTATAATTTGAAAAGGATTGTGATGGAATGGTATTGAGAGTGAAAATAATCTAGGAAGAGCATGGAATATGTATTATTCTTTGATAGAGGAAAATGGACAAACTATGATCAATTCCCCAAAACAGAGCATGAACATGCACATATTTTGAATATCAAACTTGAAAGAGATCATAACATAGAAATTAAGTGAACATGAATACGATACATTCTAACATATGATATTGAATAAAAGACAATGATAGACATAAATACCACAAGTATCCCATAAAATAGCTGCAACTCCTCTTTATTAGCTGGCCAAACTGAGTACAATAGTTCCTTGATCAATTATCAAACATACAAACTGATTCCAACCCTTGCTAAGAGTGAAGAAAGGGAATATATAGACATCAAAACAACCTTCACTCATCCTTAGGGGTCGAATCCATGAGGTGAGGAAGGAATCCACAAAAATATAAACTGATAGATGAAGTGTACGATGGTCCAGGTGACTCACTCCTCATTACATTCAAACTGATTCATCATTGACTAAAGGATAAGTTTACCTAATGATTGTACCCCTAGGTAACTTATCTTTTACATAATTACATTTAACATGATGAATTACATAGATAGTAAAATCATTTATTGAGGTAAAACCAATAATTATACAGAAAAAATAAAAAAATGAGTAAACTGGCACAAGCGCCATTTTCCTGTCATAAGCACCCTTGTTGTGTCATAAGAACCCTCCATGTTAAAGGCCACTTTAGGACGCCTTCCCGGTGTCCAAATTGGGCACAAGATAGATTTTTGGAAAGCTTATAATGTCCTCCTTCTAGATATGCCTCCAGTTCTGGAAATGGTGCTGATTTGTCCCCTCAAAAATTCAATCTCTCAAGAACGATATAAGTGCAGCATCTAGGCAATAACAGGGGCAGAAACATGTTTTTTGGTGGTTTTTTTCCTTTTTCACCTCCTGAAAATCCAAATCAAGCTTATAAAAGTGGTTTCTCTAGCTGTATATGTCATTAAAAATGTCATGGTGGTTTTATTTCTCTCAAAAAGCACCCAAAACATAAGCGGAATGCCAAGGGCGTTGCACTTATGACCATTTTTTTGATATTTTCATTTGTAGAAAAACAAAGTCATGTACAACTTTGAAAAAAATGTTGCAACTTACCTAAAAATTTGTGGAAAGGGTGCTGATGAGGTGGCTAGGTTTGGATTGAAGCCTAAGCAAGTATTTCCAACTTGTCCTTCTCCTTTTCATGAGTGAGAGCTTCAATTTTGGCATTGGATCATTTGAGCTTGGCCAATGCTATTTTCTCCTTTCGTGTCTGATGTCTGACTTTCCTCCTCAATAAGTCATTATCCTTATTTTCCTTTGCTAGAAGCTTCTCTAAGTGTTGATTTTCTCTATCAAGCCATGGCTCTTTGTTCTTATTGATCTCTATAGTAAGCTTCTCATTTAGGGTTAGCTGATCAGCAAGCTCAGCTTCCCTTTGTCGTTCTAGAGCTAGAGCTCTTTTCAGCCCTCTAGTTCTAGGTCTTCTTCTTGGTATCTGTTCATATGTTTCATCAATGCCACCATACCTACCATAGGCCTCATCAAGTTTCACTTTGGCCTTTACAGCCTCCCTTTGATTAGTGATCTAATTCACCTCATCGATGAAATTTTTAGTCTTTAATTGTTTGTTTTCTTTCTCAAGGAAATTTATAACATATTTGGCTCTGTCAAGGTTGGTTTGGAGGTCTCTGATTTTTTCATCCTTACCTTTAATGTCGATGTTAATGATCTGGATATCATCATCACCTAGGTCAACCAACTCAAACTCATGCTCAGTCTCATGGAGGTTTTCATCATGTTTCACCTCTAGCTGAGTTTCTCTCTCAATCAATTTTCCTTTACCTTTGTCCACATGTTTTGTTGATGTAGAAGACATTGCCCCTCCTACTATGTGTGGATCAAACACATGCTTTTGGCCTCTCTGGTAGGTTTTTGATAATGGCTCAACCTCAACCATACTATCCTACTCTGCCTCATATATCTCATTTCTGATAAGGGATTCAGTCTCAGTGTGGGATGAAGATAATGGTGGTGAAGTGGATGAAGAGGAATGAAATGATGATGGTGAATGTATCGTAGGCTGAGATGGAGAGATGGAAGTGAATGGCTAAGATGATGAAGGTGGATTTTTAGCATGCTGAATAGGAGGATCTCTGAAGATATCATTGGCTATGAAGGAAATTATTTTGATAAGGGAATGATGGAAAATAATTTTCATTTGGTGTTCATACTGCCTTTTCTGAGCAATAGAAGTCATCTTTTCAACACTTCAGAAAAGTTAGTAAGGTATATTGAGCATCCTTACCCTAATGAAATGCATTAGGATCTGGATGTGATAGGTATATAGCCTTGAGAATCTACCTTCACTTGTAAAGTAATTCATGATTATCTTCATCATGGGTGAAAATCTGTCGAGGAGGTAGGAAAAAGGAAACATCATCTTTTTATCATTCTTGTATCTAGGTTTTAAAAAGGGCTCAAAGTGGTGATTTTGCAAATAAATTTTTTTGTACGACCTTTCCCCAACATTTAGGATCCTTGTGGTAGCTGAAATGATGGAATTTGAGACAGTAAATGTGACACCATCTAGGGTAACCTGGTTGTTATGGATTTTAGATATGAAGATCCTAGTTAACATGGAATGATGTCGAACCCTATGAATTTGTTCACATAAATCATAACAACCAAAATGTTTGAAGCATGTCACTGTCATTGGAGAAGCCAAAAGGTCCCTAGTGCTGATAGGTTCATGTATTATTATCCTACCCCCTTTATGTGGCCTCCTAGCCTCTGTTTCCTCTTCCTCATTATGTGATCTGTTATGTTCTCCTTCTGCTGCCATGGTGTGTTTGTGTTCAAACCCCGAGGAAGTAGGTGATAGTTTGGAAGGTGAATTTGGCGATAGGATATAGGGAAAGGGAGTTTTATGGGAAATAGTTTTTAGGGATATGAGGAATGGGGAAGGGAAAAGGAGTGAAAGAGTGATGGGAATTGGGATTTAGGAGCCTAGTTCAAAATAGCACCTAGGGCTTAGGGTTTTGGGAATTAATATCTTAGGGATAGGGATTATCATAACAGGTACTTGGGAATGAATTTTAACAATGTAGGGATGGTATTGAGTGTAAGGTAAATGGGATTTTGGGAATTATGAGTGCAAGGGAGAAAAACTAGGGTTTCACATTCAAGAAGACACCAAATTTTATTTTAACCAATTCACATGTTCAAAATGACTTTGATGAAGAGGAGAATGATGTAAAAGTCACTTGATTTCTTGATTGGAAGTGTGAAGAATGATTGTTGAAGTCTGGGGGTGGTTTTTTTCAACTTTGATGAGTTTATGATCCTTTCTGGTCATACGCATAGTGCTAAGAGGATAAGCACATCTCCAAGAGCATAAGTGCAACGCTAAGAAGATAAGCGCAACGCTAATAGGATAAGCACAACACTAAGAGGATAAGCGCAACACTAAGATGATAAGAGCCCTTCTACTTTATTTTTCTCAAATTTTCTCAAAAAATTACAAATTTTTCTCTCCTTAGTTGTTTACTTGATGAAATAAGAGGGAAATGAATTTGAATTTTATGTCTAGGAGTCTTAAATAGTTAAGTTATTTTATATTTAGATCCAAAAACCAACTTTTCCTATGTTTCTTCTCACATTTTGAAAGCATGCTGAATATGCCTTTTCTTTGACTTTTTCTTCTTTGCAAGATGAAGTTGTCGGAGTTTGACACTTGTCACTTTGATTTAGTGGTGATCTTCAGTTTGGCATGGAAGTTGGAGTTGATAGCTTTTAGGGAAGTTACTTATTACAGATAAGAAGCATAAAATTACATTAAAAAAATGAAATAAACAAAAACTCTATTTTTTGAAAATAATTACATTTGAGTATGAAAATCATACTAGAAACCATAATTACAACTTTAAAATATCATATTTACATTTCGATAATTATCTGCAGATGATAATGAAATGTTTATTGAATAAATCTCACACCTTTTGTAATATTCCTATTTAGTCCCAAGCTAATAGGAATATCCATTTTTGTCTTCTTTCTTTGTTTAAAGAATAAATGTGTAAAGGAGGTTCATAAAAAAATCCTAATAAAGAATAAATCAATGAAAAATGTGAAAAGGCTATTTCTTGGATAAGTAAGTAAGCACCCTTTGGTGTGAAAGGGGCTAGATATTTTGACTGGGTCAACCTTGAACAAATCTACATTGCTGTCTTGGAGGAGTGGCCATCAATGAGGCACAACATAGTTTTAGATGGAGATGGCTTGTGTGAAAGGAGCTATTTCATTGAAGGTGGTTTAGGGTTTGCAAGCTCTCAACTTATAAAAGGAAGAGGATGGCAGCATGAAAAGGGGTTGTTGATATTCATCATATTTTGTGAATATATTGTCTGTTTATACATATATCTCTTTCTCTTGTTGTTTAGCTGAGATTGAATGTTGTTTAGCATTGGGTGTTCCTGATCGGGAATCCCACCTCTTCCCATTGAGTATCTCTTGGGAGAGTTTGTACTACATTGTCCATTATTTGGCTGAAGGCCAAGATTCTTCTTTCAACTACAACGTAGATCCTGTTGAGGGTTTGGTTGTCTTTGCAAGCTACAGCAAGTGGAGGCTAGATCTATTTAGATATAGGACATTTTAGTGCCCTTTTTTAGTGGAGGAGTCTTCTACTCCATTGGGAGGAGTGTATTGGAGTGCTTGGTCATAATTTCCAGATCTTGGCACGTGGCCAACTATTATCTAAACCCTACACCATAGATTCTTTTCTAGATCTGCATTATTCTTATAGGTACTATTGCAGGGTGTTTTGGCACATCAGTTGGAGAGCTGGTTTTCATGTGTTGGGGATCCGCCCTTCACTTTGAAGATCCATTGAATAAATATTTATTTCTTTCCATATCAGATCTGATCTGAATACATTTGCATGATTCAGAATTTCTAAATATTTCTGCAGATCTACAGACTTAGATCTTAGATCTACTGCTTATACTTGGTGTAATGCTCAAAACCCCAAGTGGATCTAAAAGAGGAGCCTTTCTAGTGTATGGATCTATTATGGATCTAAATTTTCATGCACAGATCTGCTCTAGATTTGAAGTGTAAATCAACAACTATTTCAGTCAATAAAATAACGTTATCCAAGCAGTTTCAACTCATATATGTGATTGAAACACCTCTTTTGAGGGATTTTCTTCTATTGGTGTCTTGTATTTCCAGTTACGCATCTTATGGGACTAATTATACATATATTTTTGATGCTGTAAATACTTTTGAAGAGCCCTTTTATTGGCCTCCTTTTTTGTCTTATATGAAATACGTTATTTCTCTGCATAACTGTCTTGTATTGCTGCATTCCCCATTTGGGAATATTACAGTGGTATCAGAGCATCATCTTGGCACAACCTGTGCTTTCTAAGAAGCCAATATGTCTTCTGAAGGAGGAGAGCCTCTCACTGATAGAGAGAGGAGATATCAAGAAAGAAGACACAGAAGATTTGAATACACTGATGACAAAGAAAACAAGGGTAAAACCCCTTTATCTAGAGAAATGAAAGGGAAGGAGATGTCAAGACTTCTTCTCCAAACTATGCATGAGATTGAAAGAGAAATCAAGGGAATGAAGAGGGAAAGACATGAAGGTCCCTCAAGAAGATATTCACATGAAGAAAACCCCAGTTATTCACATTATGTGTGCAAGCACTCAGCTACACAATCAGATCTTCAATGTTACTCTATGCCCATATTTACTGCAAGAGAGATGAAGAAAGAAGATGCACCAAAGGAGGAGACTTTGAGTGATTATCTTCAGGAGTATGAATTTCAATCTTGGAGATTCAAGGAGCACTTGAACTTCCAAGAGTTCTGGCAGCTCAAGGAGGAGGTCCAGCAAGTACAATAGAAGGAGAAGAGGTAGATTCTTTCTGCCAAATTTTGATGGATCCTCTACATGCACAGCCAAGTATTGGATAGATCAGCTAGACTCATATTTGGATCTACATCAAGTTTCAAAAAAGGAAGCCCTTAAAGTAGCAGCGCTGCATCTCATAGGTAAAGCTTATGCTTGGTGGTTATTTAAGTCCTTTTCATTAAAGAATGCAAATATATCTACTTATGCAAGATTCACTAAGATATTAGTGAAAATATTTGATGTAAAAGAAACTGAAACATCTTTGATTGAGCTAGCAAAGCATGAACATGAAAAACCCTTGCATGAGTTGGAAGGATCTATTATGCTAACTCCACTTCAGATTTCTATTGAAGGGGATAAAAACTTGTGTGATTCCTTGCCAAGGGCAAGATCCCCATTACATGAAGAGATTTCTTTTCTAAAGGAAGACATGGAGACCGCTTTTTCAATGGAAGACCAAGATCTAAGGTCTCTCATTGATGATGAGGTATTCTCAAACATTGATGAGGAGAAAGAGCATGAAGGCAGTAACATCACTGTCACTTCAGAAGAAGGACCATCACCACATGGGGATGGGTATGAGGTTATTGCTTCAAAAGGAGAATATTTGCATCTTTGCAAAGGGTTCCCAAGGAGCATCATGTGACAGTATTATTGGGCAATAACACCTTGATCCAAGAAGGAGAGAGGATGGATCAGTATCGAAGGATGAGGAGAATGCACCCTTGTTTATTTCAAGGGGTTTATATTCAGAAGAAGGAGACTGATTTATGCAGCAAAGAGAGGGACAAATTAGCCCACTCATTTATACATTCTACTTCAAATTTTGATGTCTCTTTGCATGGACGCATTCCACAAGGGAGACCCCCTAATGAGAAGATGAATAAAGTGTTCTCTCAACTTGTTGCAGCAATGACATATTTGGCTAAGCAAGGAGCCTTGAGAGGAGCTACCAAAGTGCTGAGAATATTTGATGGATTCCAAGGAGAGATGAGGAAATTTCTGAAATGGACTTTGCTATCTTCCACTCAGCTATTTGTGCTGGAAAAGAATGATTCAGAAATTTTTGAGGACATGAGCATAGTGTCAAAAGGCCACTCCATAGTCTTGGGGTAGCAAATGATACTTCCACACAAGAGAAATATTTCTGAATATGACAAGAGGGTATTAACACTCTTGTATGGATGGGCCAAACTATGTAAGTTTTGGAAGAAAGAGACCTTTCAAAAGAAGGTTGACTTCCATGAACTTCAATCTTGTCTTGAGCAAGATCAGCTGCAAGAGAGGCAATAGAGGTGGAGCTACAACACTCCAACATGTGACTTTGGCATTGAGCATGTCAAAGAGGAGAATGATGATGTGCCAAATTCTACATTTCAGAACTCTACAATGCTGTCATTGTTGGGAAGCCTAGTTCCATATTGGGAGTCCCAACTCTTGGTTTAATATTACAAGAACCTCTTCAAATGTAAGGTTATTGATGGGAAAATGGGAGATAGAAGGTATAGAGTGGTTGATGGAGTCATTTACTTTCATGATCAGATCTATTTGACTAAAGAATCAAAGCTCAAAGATAAACTACTATATGCAGCCTATGATATCATGCTTTCTAATCCCACTAGTTTCATTAGAACCTACCATACTATTTTGGAGGGATTCATGTGGGAAGACTTCAAAGAGGAGGTGAAAAATTATATGAGGAAGTGCATGGATTATTTGGAGGGTGAGAGGGGACATAGATCTTGGGAAGATTTATCATTAACACCTTCTTATTCTTTTGGTGTGAGAGGGAGCTCATCCATGAGACACCTCACTAATTTAAACCAAGTGTATGGTAAATATTTTATTTCTGAACATCATGATATATTTACTATATACTTGCATCTTATTACCACACATGTGCAGGACATTTCTTCAAGAAGGGGCACTGTTCCTTATTTTCTTTATGAGCTACTTGGAGCCATGAGCAATGATGATGTTGATCACTGCCTAGGATATTTTGGGGAGATGATGTATTCTTTTTGGTGTGCCACATTGACACCAAACATCATACACCACTCCAAGTGTATGAGGAGAAATATTGGTAAAGAATATGCTTTTGTATCTCATGATTCATTTGATTATTACTTGTATTCTTTTACCATGTATATGCAGGCCATAGCTCCTAAGAGGAGTGTTATTCCATACAAAATTCATGGCCAACTTTGGGCCAAAAATATTTCTGAATATGGCCACCCCCTCGGAAGACAAAGGGATATTTTGCATCATGATGGGTGCTTTCCTAAGGCACCGAATATATCTCACACTTTCAACGATGATGAAATCACTCGGGCAGCAAGTAAGTGGTGGGGAAACCACTTACTATATCACTATCTGATGCAGTCTACAGATCTACTGCGTTGGTTCCACTTGTGGGACTATGATCCACCTCCATCATTACATTTGATTGTTTATGTATTACTGGTTTTGATCTCACATGATGGTGATGCGCTTATCTTTTTTGAGAACATGATTGGAGGGATGACACAGTGGTTGGATGTGTCCATTGGGAATAAAAATTCCCATATTTATTCATTCTTCAAGAGGAGGATGGGACATTATATGGCTGCTACATTATATCTTTTGCTTCCTTATGCAAGGGGCCATATGTTTGACTTATGTCTTTGGGAGAAGCCTCTCACATGGGAGGATTTTTGGCAAGACATGTTTGGGTTGGATCATATGCAACCAACACCTAACATCCTCTACTATTTTCAAGATTTGGAGAAGATTGTGGCAGCAAGAAGATGGTTGGATTGCCACTTATTGTATCATGCTTTGAGGCAACAAGAAGAAGAACAACCCTGGTCTCAATGGAGCGACTATTGTCACCATCCAATATATCATATGACACTTAGTCCATGTTTCTTTGGGAGCACATATGGTGATGATACTTTATTCACTATATTCACTATATGCATGAGGAATATATTATTGCAACCCAGGATCAACATCCCCAAATTTATCATAAATGGAGGGAGAGGTAGCGTAAGTTGAACAATATTACCTCTCATTTTTAGCCATGCAGCCCCTACAAATTGCATAAGGAGGGGATTGGTGACTGTTTCTATGAGCTACCAAGGATGGCTCACTTTTCTTCGATGATAGCATGGAGATTGGAGTTTCTCATGGGGGTTGAAGCACCCAACATTTATCATCTCTCATGCCTTAAGGAGGCCAATGGATAGCATATAACTCTTCCCATATATCTCCCACTTCTTCGTGATGAAATTTTTTTGGTTCATTCACCAAATGAAAATTTGTATTCTTGGGAGGAGACATATCCATTAGAGGTTTTGCAAATGTCCTTGTAGTTGCTTGAGGACAAGAAACATTTGGGAGGGGAGGACTGCAATATTCCTATTTAGTCCCAAGCTAATAGGAATATCCATTTTTTTTTTCTTTCTTTGTTTAAAGAATAAATGTGTAAAGAAGGTTCATAAAAAACTCCTAATAAAGAATAAATCAATGTCAAATGTGAAAATGCTAAATCTTGGCTAAGTAAGAAAGCACCCTTAGATGTGAAAGGGGCTGGATATTTTGACCGGGACAACCTTGACCAAATCTACATTATTGTCTTGGAGGAGTCGACATTAATGAGGCACAACAGAGTTTTATATGGAGATGGCTTGTGTGAAAGGAGCTATTTCATTGAAGGTGGTTTAGGGTTTGCAAGCTCTCAACTTATAAAAGGAACAGGATGGCAGCATGAAAAGGGGTTGTTGATGTTTATCATATTTTCTGAATATATTGTCTGTTTAGACATATATCTCTTTCTCTTGCTGTTTAGCTGAGATTGAATGTTTTTTAGCATTGGGTGTTCCTGATCAGGAATCCCACCTCTTTCCATTGAGTAGCTCTTGGGAGAGTGTCTACTACATTGTCCACTATCTTGCTGAATGCCAAGTTTCTTCTTTCAACTACAACGTAGATCCTGTTGAGGGTTTGGTTGTCTTTTCAAGCTGCAGCAAGTGGAGGCTATATCTATTTAGATCTAGGACATTTTAGTGCCCTTTTTGAGTGGATGAGTCTTCTAATCCATTGGGAGGAGTGTATCGGAGTGCTTGGGCATAATTTCCAGATCTTGGAATGTGGCCAACTATTATCTAAACCCTACAATGTAGTTTCCATTCCATATTTGTGTTATTCCTGTAGGTATTGTTGTAGGGTGTTTTGGCACATCAGTTGGAGAGTTGGTTTTCATGTGTTGGGGATCTACCCTTCACTTTGAAGATCCATTGAATATAGATCTATTTCTTATCATATCAGACATGATCTGAATACATTTGCATGATTCAAAATTTCTGAATATTTCTACAGATCTGCAGACTTAAATCTTAGATCTACTGCCTATACTTATTGTAATGCTCAAAACCCCAAGGGGATCTAAAAGAGGAGCCTTTCTAGTGTATGGATCTGTTATGGATCTAACTTCTCATGCACATATCTACTCTAAATCTGAAGTGTAAATCAACAACTATTGCAGTCAATAAAATAACGTTGTCCAAGTAGTTTCAATCCATATATGTGATCGCAACACCTCTTTTGGGGGATTTTATTCTATTGGTGTCTTGTATTTCCAATTATGCATCTTATGGACCTCATTATACATATATTTTTCTATTGTGAATACTTTTGAAGAGCCCTTTTATTGGCCTCCTACTTTGTCTTAGATGAACTGCGTTATTTCTCTTCATAACTGTCTTGTATTGCTGCATTCCCCATTTGGGAATATTACACCTTATGCTAACCTTATTGACATGACATGGTGCATTTTTGGACCTTGAACAATGAAACCTAATGACCTAATGGGACATTGAATAAATTGACTCCATGATTGAGTTTGACTGACATAAGACATAGTGAAATGAGCTTTTCAAAAGTGTTTTTATGTTCAGCAACACATGAAGGTGGGACAACAAATGAGAATTTGTGAGGGAGAGTGAGATTTTAGACTAGGGCTACCATCAGTGAATCAATTTTTTACATGACCTAATGGAATGATTAAAATTTTTGAAAGGGACACCTAAAATGAATATGAAAAGACCGATTTTGATCATTGATGGCATTGGCCTTATTGGGGATGACAGCTCCTTGGAGGTGTCAAGAACATTGTATACCAAGTGCCTAAACATTGGGCCAATATGGTAAAAAACAACTCAAGCTGAAATGCATGACTAAATACTGACAACTCAATGACACAAACTAACTTTGAAACTAACTGAAAATAAAAAACTTACTAAACTTATTGATGGCAGCATATCACTGAGAATTGATGGCTTCAAATTCTGATGACAACCACCTGCCTGCTAAAAACACATGTACAATCATGTGAAGTGCTCCTTCCAATGTAACCAATCCAAAATATGGCTACTCATTGAAATTTTGCTCTCATTTTCCTCGAGCAGACAGAAAAAAACAAAAACTAGGCCACTCCAAGTGTCTACTGAACATGTGCTTTTGGTCCATGAAAACAAGAAAATACATCTTCCCTGCTAACTGCAGAAAAACAGTGAAAGGATCTTCAAAAATATAAAATGTTACCTTGTCTCGAGATCCAGCAAAAACACAAGAACACTCTTCATTTTGATATGAAAGAGCACTTGGTTGTTGATCCATAGGAGAGCACATGGAAGTATGAATTTCTACTATCTGAGTGATCTGAAAATGGGTTGGATAACTTGTTATTCTTTTCAAGAACCTCCCACTCAGTTAAAAAAATAAAAGATCTAGCTTATACTTGACTTTTGCAGAATTTTATACTTGAAACAGGTGTACGATTTTTAACTGTTTAAGTTCTTTAAGTCCATTTGTTTTTGATGAAATTAAACATGTGCAATAGCCATATAATGCAGCTAATAAACATCAACACATAACAAGAAATTTAATCTAGTAGTTCACCCGAATATCACGGGCTACATCTCCTTGAGCTCTTGTCATCTTGACTTGGCTCTTTGGGATTGTTAGACTCCTATACCAATATGTGTCATTTTTCATGATTGTCTTGATTGAACTATGGAATATGTTCAAACCTTTTTCTTGAGCAAAGGTGTTCCATATTCTTGAAAAACCAAAAAATCAAAAAATTTAAAAAATGTAAAGAGGGTATACCCTAAAAGAAAAATCAAAGGGTAAAAAAGAATAAAATGGTCAAAAAAGAGAAAGAAATGAACCCCAAGCAAAAATAGACCAAGGAAAGTGTGCAAATCCAAATGCGACTACTATTTCATTTTTGGTAATAAAGAAATTGTGTGCAACTTGTCAAACCTTTGCCACAATCCATGAATAAGTCAAACTGTTTAAACTTGGCTTACTCATATTTCAATTTCATGTTGTAGATTAGAGAATAAATATCTGACCAAACAGTTTAATCTTGGCAGATAAGTAGATAGGTAAAGTTAATAAAAGGTGCTCAACAGCTTAATCTGAGCCCTTGGATGTAATAAGGGTAGAAATAGATATATTTGCCTTGTAAAAAAGAAAAAGATTGATAAGGGTTTGCAAGTCTAAATGCACCCTAATAAAGAAGAGAAAATGGTAGTGTTAAGTAGATAGGGTAGGTAGATGGTGCTGCAAAGTGTTATCTGATGAATGATGCTGCTACATGTTTTTGATCATTCACTTTCATTACAAGTACTAAAGCAGGAAATACACCGGAAAATCACAGCAAGCAAAGTCAAATTCATTAACCTCCCTCATCATTTTCCCCCTCAAGAGTTTTACTAATTTCCCCCAAAAGTACTAAGGTATTTGGAGATCAAAAGGGCTCAAGGCATTTCCTTGACTTCTGGAGGGACCGGACCCTCGGCCTAATGATCAAAAAGACCTAAGTACTTGAGATAATTCATCATTATAATCATCCATCTTTAACCTTGTCCTAAGTAAAATCCTATTTTACTTAGGAAACTCATGCAAAATTCCATAAAAATCCCTCAAGATAACTTGCTATTCTAAGTTTAAGTGTTGAAGATAAGATATTACAATTTACTTCAGAAGTTATCACTTTCTTAGATGTGCAAAAATATTTTGAGTTTCCTTGCCCCTTTGCCATATTAATGTTTAACTTTATTTACTAAATCCCTAGTAAAATACCCTATCCTAAGTATATAACTCCCTTTTTATAAATAACCCAAAAACCCCTCTATTATATAGTTTAACCAAAGTAATTATTTCCCCGTGCATTTAAAAGAAAACCCACTATATAAGCCCTTTGGTTAAATTATACCTTTATACAATAATCCCGCCCCTATGGTGAATTAATTGTATTAATTAATTTATCATATAATAAAACATATATGAAAAAATGAAACTTTAGACATACAATATGTATGTTTAAACCCAAAAATACAAAACCCGAAGTTTTATTTTCTAAACTAAACTTTGGAAAACCCCGTGCCAACGTGGCTCATCCACCTGGCATCTAACGCAGCCTTTTACTACCCGCGCCCAGCAAAACCACGCCACAACTCCCTTTTTCCTATATAAACACGGGATTAGTTAATTATCCGAATTAACTAATAACCTTACCCTCCGCCTATTAGACGCCTCCCGGGATGATTAGATTAAACTTTAAATATTTTAAAACACGACGGGCCCACACCTGAAACCTCCGCTTATTCCCCCATCACTTCAACCGTCAGATCAACCCTCCGCAGATCAACGATCCACGTGAACCTCGCTACCCATCCTTTGTAAGAACTTTAACGAGCGGGAAACGGGTGGTATTTGAACAGTTCACCTTCCACGTGGCGATCACTTTGTGGAATCGCTGCCCTCCCGACTAATACCACCCTCGACCAAAAGCGGTGCGGGGTTACCGCTTACCACTTACCACCCGACCTTCGCTCATGTCAGCCCGTACGTCGATGACGTCACTCCTCGGAAAAATAAAAACCCTTTTAACTTGTAAATAAAGTCAATTTTTGTGTTTTTTCCGTTATTTTCACTGTCAAAACGCAATAGCGCCTCCTGCTGCGATTTTTGAATTTCCACTGAAATTCACTATGTTACCTGTTTTTGCTCCAAGATTCCGCTGCACCCGTGTTCGAGTACATTCCCGCCATCACCTGTTACCTGTTACGAACCAGCCTTCTTCTAAAAACAGGTATTTATCCCATTCCGCCCCGACTGCAAGTAAAACTCAGTTTTCTTTGTTTTTCGCTGAATTAGTGATTAAAAATCATCACTGAGATCTTCCCCAGAGGTTTAAAAACTGTGTAATTGCTCCCTGAACCTACAAATTGTACCAATTTCCTTCATTTTAGAAATCACGCCCGGCCTGTGAAGAAAACCAAAAACCTCCATTTTGAATCCACAAGAACCAAAATGGAGGCCCCGGCAGCTTTGAATATCACTCCACTGAATGCTACCCACCGTGAATTGGAATATTTACCTTTGGTAGATAAAGATTTCCAGATTAAAGACTTGCATTTTGATGAAAGTCCCCTTCTGAGTTATTGTCGCTGCAGAGACGAATACTCGAAGGGGCAAGATCTCATTGGGTTGTGGGAATCCAATCTCCCGAGATATCTCATCCCCTCAGTCATTACTTTCCCAAAAATTATCCACTACTGCAATTCTAACTATAATTCAACTCAAAGAGCAGTAATGTCCCCTGACCAGAGTTTTATTTTCCCCATTACTCCCCAAGCCATCAATATAATGCTACATTTTGAACCTGGTCAAAACCTCACTCCCTTGTCCATTGGGGAATTGCTTGAAAAATCTACTCAATTGTCCCATGAAGAGGTGACCAGAAGATCACATCCTTGGATAAACAGTCTTAATACTAGTCATAAGACTTGTTTACTCCAATATTGTTATCAAATCTATTCAAACAGAGGTTAGAAAGCATAACAGCTAAAGAGTATCAGTGGTTAAAGTGTATCAGGTAAAAGTCAGGGTGAAAGTTAAAATGAAGTTACAGAGCAGTCAAAGGTAAACAGTAAAAGTAAATACAAAAGGCAGTAAAATGGTAAAAAGGAAATGAAAATAATTTCACCAACATTGAAGTTTTTCTAAAGTGAAAGTAAAATAGTCAAAAGAACAAAAAGTGAAAAGATGAAAAACACAACAAGAGGGAATATTTTTGCAGAAATTGCATGTTTAAGTCATAGTTTTGCAGAAACTATTGTGATCAATCCAAGATGAATTTTGCAAAACTGAAGGAGGTTTATGTTTCTAAGAGGTCCATCTACAAAAACCTCTCTCACGTTTCTAACAGCCATTATGGTTTTGGAAATATTAAACAATGTTTGAAAGCACGTTTTGCAGAAAATTCCTGTTAAGGCATCATTTTACAGAGAATATTGTGGCCAATCAGAAATACATTTTACAAAACTGAAGGAGGTTTTTGTTCCTAAGAGAACCATCTACAAAAACCTATCTCAGTGTTTCCACAGTGATTTCAGACTGAGATATACATGCACATATTTAGAGGCTATTTTTCAGACTCTGTAAAACTCTGTTTTACACATATTTTTACAGAGCCTATTGTGAACAGCTGGAGAGGAATTTTAGGAAAGTGAAAGAGGTTTATCTTATAAACATATTTATCTACAATAACCTCTTTCACTTTTTACATATCTATTACGGATTGAGAAATACAAAGATATCAGTGGACCCCAATTTTGCCGAATTGTTGGAGCAGAATGCACAAAGAAAGGAAGCAGTTAGTGACTTTGATGCCTCATCATCAACTAAGAGTTGGATCAAATTCGAATTCTCCTCTTTGTCATCACCTATCCATACAAAATAGTGCCAAATATATGCATTAGTTGAGTGTCCTTTAATTAAGTTCTATTTATGTAAAATAGTTGGAGAGATTTGTGAACCAATTTTGATATTTGTTTCAAGATATTTTAGTTTAGAATTTGTATAAATACTCCACTCTTGGAAGCATTTGAGGTGGATTCTATTACTCTGCTGTAACATTGAGATTTTTGGAATAAAGGCATTTTGGAGAAATTTATTCGTGACTTACTGGATGACGATTTAAAGCACTAGACTTGTTGTCGGATTCATGTGTTGGACTACAGTTCAATAAGTCTTTCTACCCTTTGTCTGAAGTTTTATATTAGTTTATAATATCATCATATCCATTTCTGAATAATTTACATAAAGGATTGAATCAGAATTTTCTTAATTGTACTCTGATTTCAAATGTGGTTGTTCTTAATGTTTTCTTCTAAATTAGTTATAAGCATGAATTCTTAAATGCTCTTGCTTTGCTAATTTAAACACTGTTGATTACTATAATAAAGAATTCTTCATTGCTCTTTGTTTGTAGTCATTTCACTTCTTTCTTTTGAACATGGTGAAAGATTCTTAGCTACCTTTCATCCCTTCAAGATCATCCCATCCACTTTAAATTTTAAGGATTGTTCTCTGTCTAGCTATCTTGCCCTGTAAAGCCATCTTGTGCGTAGAATAGAAATCCAGTAAAGCCATCCTTTGACTCCATAGCCCAATGGACTGAAAACCCTCAACCTTGCCCTTAGTTTGTGGATTCCACCATTTTCCCAAAACAAACTCTTGAATCTATAACTAGCCTAAAACCTTTCAAGAACAAAGATAAATTATAAAGAGAGAGCCCTCTCTGGATGCAGATTGGCTAGATTATGCATCTAAAAGGTTGGTTTGTGGTTACCTCGGGTATACTTTCCTCTTACACAACTTCTAGGAAAACCTGAGTGATAACATAGTGGCGACCATACTGGGGATCTGAATCATTTTATTGATATTATTGTTTGATTTATAAGCTATGGACAGAGTCTGAAGATCAGCCAGGTAGCCTTTGAAATTGCTTTTGCTCTGCAATTGCAAAAGTAAATAAAAGCTGCTTCAGTCTATCTCTGATTTAGCTTATACATTGAACCTTAGTTTCAAATGTTTAATCAGACTCTCTAGTTTAATAAATCTTTAAGAAAATTTTAATTAAAAATCTTAAATTTCTTGAAGAGTTTGTAGAAGTTGTTTTGAAAATTCACAAAAATTTAGTTTCCTGAAGAACTAACTTTCTCTTCAGAATTTTTTTACAGGTTTAGATCTGATCTATGATGGTGGATAGAGATCAGACACACAAAGGTTAAAATCATCCACCTGGCGACTCCAAATCCATTTCACAATCAAGACTCCACTGGAGGAATGAACCTGGAAGAACAATATGGAAAGATCAGGCTTTCAACTTGGATCTTAATCCAAGACATTATGTTCTTTCTCGTTAAGATTCAATATGTATTGTATTTTATATAAGGATCTAACTTGGTTGTAGAGATAAAGTGGCTTTTCATTATGGCTGATTTTAAAGATGATCCAAGAATAAAACGAAGATATGCTCCCATGAGCAGAGATCACATACCTGGATTTCCACACAAACTACCGAAGGTAAATTGGGGTAAAAATCTGCCCATGTTTCAAGATGAGAATATTGATGATCCTTTACTACATCTCATTAAATTTCATATACACTCATCAAGATTGAAGGGTTATTGGCATGAGGATTGCCTCATGAAGATATTCATGGGAACCTTAGAAGGAAAAGCAAGGGAATGGTATGAAGCTCTCAAACCTGCAAGTTTGTTTTCTCTAAAAGATTTTCATAAGGTATTTTATGAGCATTACAAAAAAGATTTCCCATCTTTATCATTAGCTGAAAATTGTTGTGATCAAGCTGAAGATCTTATACATTACCTTAAAAATATTGATGAAGATTTTGCAAATTGGTCTCCTGAAGATTTATTAGAAGAAGTCCAAAACTTTCATTCTCAAGTTAAATATCATAATAATCAAGAGGAGTTAAACAAAGATGAAATAAGTCAGCAGATAAATCAAGATCCACAAAACCCCTCTGTATTAACAAATGATGTTTCATTTAATGTTTTGAATGAAGTTAAAGAAAATAATCAACCTCATGATCAATTTTTAGATAAGAGAAAAAACAATTGTCATTTCAATCTAAGAATTCAGAGATTCCCACTCCCCCTCACCGAAGAAGAAATCAATTTGCTTCTAAACATGCAACCATCCTCAAAATATTTACATAATGAAGAAATTATTTCTACTTCTTCTAATGTTTATGAATGTAAAAAAGTTTTTATCCATGAAGGGAAAGAAGAACAAGTTGATGCTCGTGTTATTCTACCTTCCCAAAAAGGCACATTGCTTGATATCACGCCTATTGAACAAAACAATGATTTTCAAACAAAATGCAACCAATCTAATCAAGATATATTGGGATTGTTGGAAGAGAAATCTACTGATCCATTGTTTATAATTGATGACATTCCTTCTTCTGAAAATTTGCCAAAATATAATCAGTATGATGATAATTATGTTCTCCCAATTCAAGATAATTTCCCAGAACAATCACTAGCTATTTTGAGGGATGAGATATTAGAACTTCAGTTTGATGAGGATTTTCTAAGAGCTTTCTTTCTTATTTTGGAATCAAGAAAATATTCTCCTAAACTAAAAATATGTGTTTTCAAAATAATTTCTGAAAATTATGAAAATGAAATCAAACTTTTGCATTCTCAAATTCAGTCATACAATTTCCGAAATCCTAAAGAATTCTTTGAAAATCTTCCTTCTCCAAAGCAAGAGGAAATTGTACTATCTTTTGACTTGCATATTGAAGATGATTATTCTTTCAAACACAAGACTGAAGAAATAAGTTCATGGTATAATATTCATAATTCAATTGAACAATTAGTCATTGAAGGCCTAGAAGTAAATAACATACATCATGCTTTTATTGATCCTATATCAGATTATATGGAGAATCTTTTGAGTCCAAATTTGCAAACATGTTTTCTCTATAAGGATCAAATACATCAAAAGTGGCCTTTGCACATCATATCATTTATTATAAAGGCACATGATCATAACATACTTCCAATTTTGATCACAAGCAATCAAGTTATCCATTTATTTTTACAGCTACTTGATTGGCTTCATTGGCATTTTTGTATTACCTGATTCAATAAGACTTTTAGTAGATTAGAATAGGTAAATGAGTGCTAATAAGCTCAGAATTTTGAGCATTTTTTTAGTTGTCAATTTTCAGCTAGTTTTTCATTAAGTTGGTTTGAAAATTTTTGTGTGTTGTTTTAGTTTCAGATCAGATTTCAGGTTGCAGAAAAAGGAATATATTCAATTCAAGATTTCCAACTAGGAAACGCAGTTTTGATTGGATGGTGACTTACTGAAGTTGAAGCCCGAAGTGAAGGCCCTAAGCTTCAGAAGTTTTACTATCATATATACAATAAAGCTACCAGAAGAAGGAGATTACATGGTTTAGTTTGAAGACATTTTGAGGCAACTGACCTGCTGTTCTTGACTTTTCACATGGAAAAGCCATCGCCAAGTGGAGCCAGTGTTAGACTCCTATACCAATAGGTGTCATTTTTCATGATTGTCTTGATTGAACTATGGAATATGTTCAAACCTTTTTCTTGAGCAAAGGTGTTCCATATTCTTGAAGAAACCAAAAAATCAAAAAATTTAAAAATGTAAAGAGGGTATACCCTAAAAGAAAAATCAAAGGGTAAGAAAAATAAAATGGTCAAAAAAGTGAAAGAAATGAACCCCAAGCAAAAAATAGACCAAGGAAAGTGTGCAAATCCAAATGCCACTACTATTTCATTTTGGTAATAAAGCAATTGTGTGCAGCTTGTCAAACCTTTGCCACAATTCATGAATAAGTCAAACTGTTTAAACTTGGCTTGCTCGTATTTCAATTTCATGTTATAGATTAGAGAATAAATATCTGACCAAACAGTTTAATCTTGGCAGATAAGTAGATAGGTAGAGTTAATAAGAGGTGCTCAACAGTTTAATCTGAGCCCTTGGATGTAATAAGGGTAGAATTAGATAGATTTGCCTTGTAAAAAAAGAAAAAGATTGATAAGGGTTTGCAAGTCTAAATGCACCCTAATAAAGAAGAGAAAATGGTAGTGTTAAGTAGATAGGGTAGGTAGATGGTGCTGCAAAGTGTTATCTGATGAATGGTGTTGCTACATGTTGGTTAATCATTTACTTTCATCACAAGTACTAAAGCAGGAAATACACTGGAAAATCACAGCAAGCAAAGTCAAATTCATTAACCTCCCTCATCATTTTCCCCCTTAAAGGTTTTACTAATTTCCCCCAAAAGTACTAAGGTGTTTGGAGATCAAAAGGGCTCAAGGCATTTCCTTGACTTCTGGAGGGACCGGACCCTCGGCCTAATGATCAAAAAGACCTAAGTACTTGAGATAATTTATCATTATAAATCATCCATCTTTAACCTTGTCCTAAGTAAAATCCTATTTTACTTAGGAAACTCATGCAAAATTTCATAAAAATCCCTCAAGATAACTTGCTATTCTAAGTTTAAGTGTTGAAGATAAGATATTGCAATTTACTTCAGAAGTTATCACTTTCTTAGATGTGCAAAAATATTTTGAGTTTCCTTGTCCTTTACCATATTTACATTTAACTCTATTTTACTAAATCCCTAGTAAAATACCCTATCCTAAGTATATAACTCCCTTTTTATAAATAACCCAAAAAACCCCTCTATTATATAGTTTAACCAAAGTAATTATTTCCCCGTGCATTTAAAAGAAAACCCATTATATAAGCCCTTTGGTTAAATTATACCTTTATACAATAATCCCGCCCCTATGGTGAATTAATTGTATTAATTAATTTATCATATAATAAAAATATATGAAAAAATCAAACTTTAGACATACAATATGTATGTTTAAACCCAAAAATACAAAACCCGAAGTTTTATTTTCTAAACTAAACTTGGGAAAACCCCGTGCCAACGTGGCTCATCCACCTGGTATCTAACGCAGCCTTTTACTACCCGCGCCCAGCAAAACCCCGCCACAACTTCCTTTTTTCTATATAAACACAGGATTAGTTAATTATCCGAATTAACTAATAACCTTACCCTCCACCTATTAGACGCCTCCCGGGGTGATTAGATTAAACTTTAAATGTTTTAAAACCTGACGGGCCCACACCTGAAACCTCCGCTTATTCCCTCATCACTTCAACCGTCGGATCAACCCTCCGCAGATCAACGATCCACGTGAACCCCGCTACCCATCCTTTGTAAGAACTTTAACGAGCGGGAAACGGGTGGTATTTGAACAGTTCACCTTCCACGTGGCGATCACTTTGTGGAATCGCTGCCCTCCCGACTAATACCACCCTCGACCAAAAGCGGTGCGGGGTTACCGCTTACCACTTACCACCCGACCTTCGCTCATGTCAGCCCGTACGTCGATGACGTCACTCCTCGGAAAAATAAAAACCCTTTTAACTTGTAAATAAAGTCAATTTTTGTGTTTTTTCCGTTATTTTCACTGTCAAAACGCAATAGCGCCTCCTGCTGCGATTTTCGAATTTCCACTGAAATTCACTATGTTACCTGTTTTTGCTCCAAGATTCCGCTGCACCCGTGTTCAAGTACATTCATATCACCTTTGTTACATTACGGACAATTTTTCTTCCTAAACGGTGTTGTCATTACGCCCATTTTACTTGAGTAAAACTCAGTTTTCTTTGTTTTTCACTGAATTAGTGATTAAAAATCATCACTGAGATCTTCCCCAGAAGTTTAAAAACTTTGTAATTGCTCCCTGAAACTACAAATTGTGCCAATTTCCTTCATTGTAGATATCCCGCCCGGCCTGAGAAGAAAACCAAAAACCTCCATTTTGAATCCACAAGAACCAAAATGGAGGCCCCGGTAGCTTTGAATATCACTCCACTGAATGCTCCTCACCGTGAATTGGAATATTTACCTTTGGTAGATAAAGATTTCCAGATTAAAGACTTGCATTTTGATGAAAGTCCCCTTCTGAGTTATTGTCGCTGCAGAGACGAATACTCGAAGGGGCAAGATCTCATTGGGTTGTGGGAATCCAATCTCCCGAGATATCTCATCCCCTCAGTCATTACTTTCCCAGAAATTATCCACTACTGCCATTCTAACTATAATTCAACTCAAAGAGCAGTAATGTCCCCTGACTAGAGTGTTCTTTTCCCCATTACTCCCCAAGCCATCAATACAATGCTACATTTTGAACCTGGTCAAAACCTCACTCCCTTGTCCATTGGGGAATTGCTTGAAAAATCTACTCAATTGTCTCATGAAGAGGTGACCAGAAGATCACATCCTTGGATAAACAGTCTTAATACTAGTCATAAGACTTGTTTACTCCAATATTGTTATCAAATCTATTCAAACAGAGGTTGGAAAGCATAACAGCTAAAGAGTATCAGTGGTTAAAGTGTATCAGGTAAAAGTCAGGGTGAAAGTTAAAATGAAGTTACAGAGCAGTCAAAGGTAAACAGTAAAAGTAAATACAAAAGGCAGTAAAATGGTAAAAAGGAAATGAAAATACTTTCACCAACATTGAAGTTTTTCTAAAGTGAAAGTAAAATAGTCAAAAGAACAAAAAGTGAAAAGATGAAAAACACAACAAGAGGGAATATTTTTGCAGAAATTGCATGTTTAAGTCATAGTTTTGCAGAAACTATTGTGATCAATCCAAGATGAATTTTGCAAAACCGAAGGAGGTTTATGTTCTTAAGCGGTCCATCTACAAAAACCTCTCTCACTGTTCTAACAGCCATTATGGTTTTGGAAATATTAAACAATGTTTGAAAGCACTTTTTGCAGAAAATTCCTGTTAAGGCATCATTTTGCAGAGAATATTGTGGCCAATCAGAAATACATTTTACAACACTGAAGGAGGTTTTTGTTTCGAAGAGACCCATATACAAAAACCTATCTCAGTTTTTCCACAGTGATTTCAGACTGAGAGATACATGCACATCTTTAGAGGCTATTTTTCAGACTCTGTAAAACTCTGTTTTACACATATTTTTGCAGAGCCTATTGTGAACAGCTGGAGAAGAATTTTAGGAAAGTGAAAGAGGTTTATCTCAAAAACATATTTATCTACAATAATCTCTTTCACTTTTTACATATCTATTACGGATTGAGAAATAAAAAGATATCATTGGACCCCAATTTTGCAGAATTGTTGGAGCAGAATGCACAAAGAAAGGAAGCAGTTAGTGACTTTGATGCCTCATCATCAACTAAGAGTTGGATCAAATTCGAATTCTCCTCTTTGTCATCACCTATCCATACAAAATAGTGCCAAATATATGCATTAGTTGAGTGTCCTTTAATTAAGTTCTATTTATGTAAAATAGTTGGAGAGATTTGTGAACCAATTTTGATATTTGTTTCAAGATATTTTAGTTTAGAATTTGTATAAATACTCCACTCTTGGAAGCATTTGGGGTGGATTCTATTACTCTGCTGTAACATTGAGATTTTCAGAATAAAATCTTTTGGAGAAATTTACTTGTGGCTTACTAGATGACGATTTAAAGCACTGGACTTGTTGCAGGATTCATGTGTTGGACTACAGTTCAATAAGTTTTTCTACCCTTTTGTCTGAAATTTTATACTAGTTTATAATATCATCATATCCATTTCTGAATAATTTACATAAAGGATTGAAACAGAATTTGCTTAATTGTACTCTGTTTTCAAATGTGATTGTTCTTAATGTTTTCTTCTAAATTATTTATAAGCATGAATTCTTAAATGCTCCTGCTTTGCTAATTTAAACATTGTTGACTACTATAATAAAGAATCCTTCATTGCTCTTTGTTTGTAGTCATTTTACTTCTTTCTTTTGAACATGGTGAAAGATTCTTAGCTGCCTTTCATCCCTTCAAGATCATCCCATCCACTTTAAATTTTAAGGATTGTTCTCTGTCTAGCTATCTTGCCCTATAAAGCCATCTTGTGCGTAGAATAGAAATCCAGTAAAGCCATCCTTTGACTCCATAGCCCAATGGACTGAAAACTTTCAACCTTGCCCTTAGTTTGTGGATTCCACCATTTCTCAAAACAAACTCTTGGATCTATAACTAGCCTAAAAACTTCTAAGAACAAAGATAAATTATAAAGAGAGAGCCCTCTCTGGATGCAGATTGGCTAGATTCTGCATCTAAAAGGTTGGTTTGTGGTTACCTCGGGTATACTTTCCTCTTACACAACTTCTAGGAAAACCTGAGTGATAACAGGGATTATGGAAAAAATTCTTTTAGAAAATAAAAAATCAACTCCAATCATTAATTGAACTAAACCAATGGGTTTAGAATACCATTATACCCTCTATCATATATGTCATCATTCTGAAAACAGATTTAGGCTCCCTTAGACTTGATTCCTTCTATCGGTGCTCTTGAGATTCTCTGAGCTTCTCTATGGCACTAACTCCTTCATACTTATTTTTCTCTCCCTGAAACCTCACCTACTATCTCCACAACATATCAGACCTCCAAAATGGACTGATCATTTTCCCAAAATGAGCACTGACTCCTGAAACTATGCCTCCATCCATTGTTGGCCCTCAGCTGCCCAAAAATTCCCTGTAATTTCTTGACCTTTAGAGGTCTTCAAATAACTCTAAAAATCTCTTCAATGGATTTATAATGTGAAAAATATTTAGAATAGACTATTGGTTTGCTGAGATTGGCCTCCGGCTACTCCAGTTTCGCCTCCAACACCTGGTGGCACCCGTTCGCTCTAGTGTCAAAGAAAACTTATCGATGGGTTCTCCACCTCTAGAAGTCCTCAAAATATTCTAAAAAATCCATTAATGGATCCAGAATGCTCATTATAGTCATAAATGACTATTGGTTTGCTAAATAAGGCCTCTAGCTGCCCTGGTTGGGCCTCAAACTACTTCTTGCACTTTTTGGCCCTCGTGGCCCCTCGAACTTCGCTGAAGCATCTCGGCTTTCAAAAGTCATCTAGAAGCTCTGAAAACCACACCATTAGTTCCCAAATTTCTGAAACATCCAAAATTTACTATTGGATTACTGAGAAAGGCTTTTAGTTGCACTTTCTAAGCCTCTTTCTGTTGTTGGCCCTTGGTTCCCCTCATGGCCTCTAGAACTTATATGAAGCAAAAACCTACTCAGAATTCCTTTGATGGCTCAGCAACCCTCACCAATGATTCTGAAATTTCTGCGATAGTCAAAATTGAGTATTGGCACTAAAACATTGGTCGAATTTTTCTCAAGATAGAGCCTAAACTCATTTTTCCCAATGACCCCTAAAAATCCTCCACTAAATTTGGAGGAACTGCACATAAATAGAGTTAAAAGTGGCATCATGCCAAAAATGGTGCACATACCATAAACACTGCCTAGTCTAACCATGCAATTAAATGTTGCATTTTTGGAGTTGGGCACATGTTTGGAATCTCCATGGTCAAGTTTCAGTAACTTTCGGCCAGATTAATGAAATGTTCAACTCTAACCGTGCCATATGACATCAACCTGGAGTTAATTGCAGGGTTTCCAAACCATTGGATTAAACCATGGACATATAAATTTAACAAACTGCCATGTGACCACAAATACTTAACACCAATGGTTGCGGATAGCAGTTGGGGCTTAAGCCCTAGGCCATGGGGTCGTCACCATATGGAATGGGTTGGCCCCTGAAAACCGCTAATCATGAAATCGTTCAACGATAAATCAAACGCCGAACCTTATATGGTTAATATCCATCTGATTGATGAAACGGTTGAGCGCTTGTGTGAATGTGGAGAGGTCTCGGGGTCGAGCCCCACTGACCCATAAAAAAATTATTACACTGTGCATGGGCCACGTGGCAGCCTCTGGGCCTGCCACGTTGCGGCCTCTAATTGGCCGAGCCAAAACCACGTACACTCCAGATCCAATTACATGTTGACACTTGTCATTCACTAGTTGATTCAGAAGGAATATTTTGGGGATCTGAGGAATATTCCAAGACTATTCCTTGGAATTTTCTTTTTTTGAATTTTCCAAAACCAGTCAAACTTGGTCAAAAGCCAGAAATTACAGTTTACTAGACTTTTCAAATTGCGATAACTTCCTCATATGGTGTCGATTTTTTGAACCGTTCACGGCACCAAAATCAGGAAGATGCGATCTATCCAATCAATTAGTTTTGGTACACTTCCGAACATTTTGAAATTTGATCTATCACTTAGGTCCATGATCCAAATCTGATCACACATCCCCATTGGGAATCTTTTGGACCCAAAAAGACTGATTTCCTGATCTGTTCAGTAGATGAGAGTACAACACCCTCAGTTTTCAGCCTTCATGCACTTTACCCTGCATGGATTAGTGCCTTTGAACCACAACTTTAAGGTAGTCAACATTTCCCCTTCTTGATGCTCTTGTCCTCCTTTCAAGAATTGTCTTCCTTGCACTCACTCATAAATTTCAGGCAAGAAATTTACAGAAGGTAGTGTTGAAGCCTGGAAAATCTTTGCTTCAAACATTGGGGAAAACCACCCTGTCGGGACCTTAGGAAAGCTCCTTTTCCGTTTGGTATGGTGGCTTTGACTGGATTTAAAGGACCAGTTTCCTTATAACTAATGGGTTGGTGATGGGTTGATTTGGATGAGTGGAAATGGGACTAAATTGACTGAAATAAAACTATCTAATTTAAACTAAATACTGATAAAGAAACTCTAACACTAACCCGGGCAATTATATGTGAATACAACTTAAGATTATTCCAATTTAACAATAACCATAAAAATCTATTATCATTTAAATCGAAATGTGTAGAAACAAATAAAGATAACTCTGTTTAAGAAATTAAACAGAGTTGTATTAACATATTGCATTCATCATAACATATCATCCACATATACTTATGAAAGATAACGTTTCAATTATACTCAGAAATGATATATAAAAAGAAACGTTGTGAAAACCAAATATATATAAATGATAGAAAATTTTAAAGCGAATATCATAAGACAAAAGAAATCAACAGTGAACAGATAGAAATACCTCATTCATCTTGAAGACTTTCAAATGAAATCTGATAATCTAATCCAGTAACTCTGATGCAAAATCAAATTCCAAGGTACAGAAATGCAACACTTCAAAGATAATTCCGCATAAAAATCACCAGATGTGATCCTTTTAAAAATATATTAAGACAGTGGAGTACAAAAATGTAATCTCCAAGTCAAAAATATTAAGATCTAGGACCCTTCTCTAAATGCATGAGAAGGGTTTAAATACTACTTAGCTAAATCTAAAAATAGTCTATTACAAGAATTAAGGATTCGGTTTAATGACCGTCCTTTTCCTAGGCTAAAATACAGTAAAATTAAAACTAAATCTAAAAAATAAAGACTATTAACTAACTATTTATGAACTTGATCTTTAAACTTGCAGGCATCTAGCATAGTTTTGAGAAGATGTGGTTGACCGACTTCAGAATTCAACTGTCTTGAAAAGACAGAGTCGGCAAGTGTAGGTGCAATCTTCTCTGTAGGATTTATGATACAATTAAGCACACTGTGTTGAATGTGTGGCTTCACTAAGTATGTCCAGTAAGAGTCCCAATTTAATCTTGTCAGCCCTTGGATTGATCTTGCTCTTTCTTCTGCTTTTTGCCTCCATTCCGTTTGCAGTTGATGTGCCTGTGGGAGATATCCTGGAACAGTTTCTAAAATCAAATTAGCTTTGTGTAAATTATCATTTACACAATCATTAAGAGTGTTTGCCGTTGTAGCCGCCTCCTTTGCTGCCTTCTCTGCCCTTCTGATTTGTGCATTCTCCTCTATTGGAGCTTTTCGCTCTGCTATTAATTTTGCAATTTCATCTTGATTTCGCTTCGCCATTTTCTCCTTTTACTTTTTCTCATATCATACTTTAGCCAAACTAGTTTCTTCTTTATAGATTCGACCTTTCGCAGTAGTTTTTCTCTTTGCCGAACACACTCCACATCTTTTTCTTACTCAGCATTAAGCGCCTTGAATTTGGTCAATGTTTCCTCATTTTTCTTTACAGTTATTTCAAGTCTCTTCAACTCCCGAATTTTCTAAATAAGAGCTTTATGTTTCCCTAAGAGCTCCTGATCTCCAACATCTTTTTCAGTAACTTCTAAAAGCTCTATAGGGGATAATTTGGAAAACTCACATACCCTATCTTGTGGTAGAAACTGTGTCAAATTGCCCACTTGGATATTGAACTTGTGAACAGCGTTTAAAACATCCTTTTTGGTACTGTCCGCCCGTGTTTGTTTTTTTTCAATGGTTCATCTCTTCTGGTCCACTCCTATGTGCATTCTGACAAATTCGCATGTTCTCTGGCAAAATCTTCCATGAATTGCTTATTATAAGTCACCTGAGGCTCCGGCAACTTATACATCAGCCTCACATCTTCCGTTGTGAATGACCCAATTAGCTCTTGACATGGAGTTCTAAATTGCCTGTCTGAAATATCGGTACTGTCCAGCACCCATTTCACCATGTCCATATACAGGAGAATCCTTGGCCTTGCCGCTATCCTATGCAGAAATGAACAAGCCAGTTCTTTGAGAGTTGCCTCAGACGTATTACTAGAACCTGTTGTAGCCGCAACTTTCAACACCACAGGATTTTCTTCTTCCAACAAATTATACATTCCTTCCCATGTGGTTATACCGGCATCCTTATTGCAAGCGGTGTCTGCATACAGTGAAGCCATTTCTCTGTTTTCAGAATTCGAGCTCTTCTCCTTCTTACCCATAATGTTCTGTGAAAGCTTTGTATAGACGTTTGCTCCTTCGTGCCTGCGTTTTACGAGTTAAATGAGAGTAATGGCATAAGAAAGGTGATGAGATAGTTTTAAATGAAAAGGTGGATGAAATATATTATTTTATCGTGAAACGACTTTCAATCAAAACAAAATCTCTTTTACCATTAATTGACAATCCATTCATTTAATCCAATCATTAAAGCGCATAACAGATATTGATATATGGGAAGATTTTCTTTGAACAACACGCTTTTATGAATCTGCGACATTGCGATCTGCGATTTGCTGCGCAATATCGCAATATCGCAATGTCGCAATATCGTAATATCGCAAAATGAAACCATCACAATTTTGTAAATAGCGCAAAAGCGCAAATTGCGAAATAGCGCAAAAGCACACATCACAAATATCGCAAAAGCGCAGAATTGTAAAATAGTGCAAAAGGTATTCGTTTAACATTTCTCTTTTCTGCGCTATGTGATCTGTGACCAATATGTTATTGTATAGGTTTTTTGGGATCGCATTATCGCAAAATCGCAAAATCGCATTTTCAGTTTTACAAAAGATATATACCACTTTGTGATGGATGCGCTATTTTGTTTAAAGAACAATTTTATTGTAATCTATCATAAACTTAAGTGTTTCTTAAGGTTCTTTCTAAGGGATTTCTCTAAGTTTATCATAGAAAGTTTTATTTGAAAAGGAAAACAAATCCTAATTGATTTTTTTGGATTTTTTAACTAAGGGTCCCCATTTATTTAATATTATTACTAATATTAAATAAAAGGGGGGTTGTTGCTGGTCACAACAATTGGCGATATACTGAAAGAAACAGTTATCTCTGAAAAAAATAAAATGAACACTATATTTCTAGTAAATAAATATTTTTAAAGATAATGAAAACTATCTTAAGATATTTTAAATAAAATCTAACTATGAAAAAGAAATAAAAATCATTCACAATTTCTTTCTAATTCCTTAAGAATAAAAACATTTTTTGGGTTATGTCAAGCTTTGATTGTTGTTAATAATGAAGTAAGTGGATTTCTCCAAGTTTTGGTTTTATAATATACTCTATTGCCATAGGTATTGCCTCTGCTGCCTGCAAACGTTCATAGTCTCGACAGGGTTACCTTTAAACCATTAACCATTCATTGTCCCATCCAACTAAAATTATGAATTTTTAAAAGATAAATTCATAAGACCTATTATCTCATGTTTTTGTCTTTTACTTATTTTTTATTTTTAAGAGCCATTGTTCTGGTTTGGTAGCCAGTTAATAACAATGTCATTCACTAGTTATAATTAAACTGAACAAGCTGGCTCATGATGAGACCCCTTGTCTTATATTTATAAGCCATTACCCTGTTTTGGTATGCAGTATTGGTAATGTCAGTTTTATTACTCCTTATGAACATGGTAAGTCGGTTCATAATGAGACCTCTTATCTCTTAAATTTTCATATAATTTCATAGAATTACATTCTAAAAAATCACAACTTAAATGGATGGGGTGAAATAGTTTTATCCTTAAGAATCAATGGATGACAATTTTCAGAGTTTTTTGAGTACCAAAACTTTGAAAAATCTTTAATTTTATAGATAACCTTTCTCTGCTCAATAAAATTATAATGATTTACATTCTCCTCAAGTTTTCAAAAGATCATGCAAATTATTGAAATAATATTTCAAAGTTTAACATCTTATTTTAAACTATCCAAAAACTGTGATCATCTCTTTAAAAATTCTTATTTACAAAAATAAATATTTATAATATTTTTCCTAAGAAATTTTCCTAAATAGTAAACAGTCAATTATAGAACTATTAAAAACTTTTATTTGCAAAAACAATAAAAAAACTTTTCAGAAAGGAATATATACAGTTTAAGAAGGGGTTACCTCCTTATGAAAAGAATTTCTTCAAAATAAGCCCATTTACAGGAAGAGATTCTCTCTTACCTGTTAGATCTTGGAGTATGAATGTATTTGAGCCTATCTTTTCAACGATCTGAAATGGTCCAAGCCACATTTTCTGAAACTTGGTATGCTTACCTTTTTCTTCGTGTGCTTTATCCCATTTCAGAACAAGATCACCAATTGACAAAATTTTTGAGCCGGTAGAACTTGCATCAAAAGAATATTTTACAAGATGTTGATGTTTTTCATGAATAATTTTTTCTTTATCTTTATCTTCTTCTAGTTTAAGGATTTGATCATATCTCAATTGAATGGATGAAGAAGGATTTTCTTCAATAAATTGCACTAGGGCTAATGATGGAAGAGTTAAATTTGATGGTATCACAGCTTCTTTTCCATAAACTAAATTGAAAGGTGAAGTTCCTATTGAAGCTTTTTCAGTGATACGATCAGCCCATAATGCAAAGATTAAAGACTTGTGCCAATTCTTTTGATTTTGATCGATGGTCCTTTTAATGATTTTGATAAGATTTTTGTTAGTGGATTCAGCCAAACCATTACCTTGTGGATAATAATTTGCTGAATATTTCAATTTAAAACCTCTTTTGACTGCAAATTCTATTAAACTATTTCCAGAGAAGTAATATGCATTATCAAAGACTAAAGCGTTAGGTACACCAAACCTGGTTATGATGAATTGATCTATGAAATCAATAATTGCATCAGAATTGGCTACCTTCAATGGGATTGCTTATACCCATTTTGTAAAGTAATCAGTTGCAGTAAGGATGTACTTGTGCTGTTTGGAAGAATGAGGTACTATCTCACCAATAATGTTAAGCCCCCATTGTTCGAATGGTTGCTCAATACTCACTGGTTGCAAAGGAAAAGCTGGTTTCCTTTGTCTTCCACTTCCAGTTTGACAAATTCTGCACTTTCTTACTTAATCATGCGTATCTTTAAAAAGGGTAGGCTAGTAATAACCAGCACGAATTATTTTGTGAGTTGTGGTATTACCTCCAAAATGACCTCCTGCTGGTCCATCATGCAATTCCTGCAAAACCTTTTCAGCTTCAGTCTTTTCAAGACATCTTAATAAGATTGAATCATAATTTTTTCTGAATAACACATTATCAATGATCTCATATTTAATAGCCTTTAACCTTAAAGCGCGTTTACTCTTATAACTGAGATTAGAAGGAACATACCCATTTTTCAAGTAATAGATAAGATCAACATACTGAGATTCAGAATCTGTAACACTTATCTGACTTACTTGAATATCTTGATTTGAATCTTGATTTTCTGGTATGTTATGAGCTCCTGCCAATAATATGAAAAAACCTTGTCCTCTAACAATCTTAGCTGGTTTAATATCAATATCATATTCTTGCAAGGCTTTTACCCAGTTAGCTCTCTTTTCTCCTACTTCTTTTTGAATTAATAATTGCCTCACTGCAGAGAATGGGACAATAATTTTTGTATGTGTTTTCAAGAGAAAATGTCTGAAATGTTTTATTGATTTAAACACAGCAAAGGCTTGTTTTTCAACATCGGAATAATTAAGCTCAGCTCCTTGCAGATTTGAGCTAAAGAAAGAAATTGGTGCCTCAATTTTCTGATCATTGAGCTGTGTTAAAACAGCTGCATAAGATGTTTTAGTGGCCAAAGTATACAAAGTAAAATCTTTAGAAAAATCCGGGGTATTCAATGCTGGTGCATTAATGATCGCTTGTTCGATTGCCTCAAAGGCTTCTTTATCTTTATGCCCCCATTTGAATACTAAATTCTTCTTGATCATATTTTTCATAGGTAAAACAATTAAAGAAAAACGAGGAATGAATCTTTTTACAAAATTGATCTGTCCAAGAAATGATTTCATGGATTTTTTGTTATGAGGTAAAGAAATATCAGAAATTTCTTTCACTCTATCTGGATCAATATATATACCATCTTTTGACACAACAAATCCTAAGAGTTTTCCTTCATCCAAAGCAAAGAAAGATTTCTTTGGATTCAAGGAAATACCAAACCTTCTACATCTTTCAAATATTTTCTTTAAATCATGTAGATGATTGGCTCTCTTTTTTGAAAATACTGTTATGTCATCAAGATAAACAACAACTGATTTATTGATCAGACCTTTAAATGCTATTTCCATGGCTCTTTGGAAAGTTGCTCCTGCATTTATTAGACCAAAAGGAATTTTTTGATAAGCATAAGTTCCCTGTTTTGTTCTGAAAGTTGTTTTCAATCTGTCATCTGGATGAACTAAGACTGGATTATAGCCTGAAAATCCATCAAGAAAGGACTTAAGTTCAGAACCAGCTACCTTTTGAAGTATCTGTTCCATGGTTGGCAATGGGAAATTGTCTTTTAAACATGCCTTGTTTAAATTTCTGAAATCAATACAGATTCTTATATCACCATTCTTCTTCCTTACAGGTACTATATTGGAAACCCAATTGGAGTTCCTTACAAGAAAAATGATTTTGGCTTTTAAAAGTTTATTAAATTCTGTTTTGATTTGTCCTTCGAGATTTGGATGAAACTTCCTTAACTTTTGTTGAACAGGTTCAATATCAGGAAGCATTGGCATTGTGTGTTGAATAACCGAAGTATTATCATCATAATTCCAAGCAAAAACATTTTTATATTTGTTCAAGAGTTTAATGAAAGCATTCCTTTCCTCTGGTCTTAAATTGAGTCCTAAATTAACGTTTTGAGGTTTAGAATCAGAACCAAGATTTACTAATTCAAACTTCAAAGTGGAACTTTGAATTTTAGCATTAGTGACTTTCTTGAATCTGTCTTTAATATCATATAAGTCCTCTAATTTAACAACAAATTTTTGAATGGGATTTTCATTACCTTTTGAAGCAATTTGTAAATCATGATCATTCTCATCAATAATTTGCTCATCATATGATTTCTTTGAAGTCATGAAATTAAAATATCTTGATCATGATAGAAAACTCCCCAATTTGTGACATTATTGGGGATAGATGGGCGAAAAATCAATTCTACGGAAAACCTATCAGGACTGCAATCTTCAGTAGGAAGGAGTTTAGATGCAACATTAGCTAACAAGTCAGCTGATGTATTTTGATTCTTAGAAATAGGAGAAATATTGAATGCTAAAAAATGAGTGGTAAGATCTTGTACTAGGCTTTTATAGTGTTCAATATGTCTTGAAAGGCAATGAATAGTATTCCTAACTTGTTTTATGACAATTTTGGAATCACCAAAGACTTTCAAGTATTTAACGTCTAACCCTATAGCTTTATAAAGTCCTTGAACCAAGGCTTCATATTCTGTGGTATTGTTCATGCACTCAAATTCTAACCTACATGACAACATGGTTTTCTCTCCATATAGATCAATTAAGATGCATCCTGCTCCAGCTCCATCACTAGAATTTGATCCATAAAAATATAACGACCAAAATAAAGATTTATCTATTGACTTATCTACAATTACATCAGAAATATTTACAATTCTGGAAGAATCAGATTGTGAAAAATTTTCTACTTGAGAAACAAAAGTATTTACAGAAAAAGGTGATTGAGGTGCTTTGAAGTTTCCAAGAAATGATTCAGCAGAATAACCTCCAAGAATATTGTTGTTGAATCCCACAGGCTCATTAGGTTGTTCAAATTCAGTGACAGTGTGCGTCATATGTTTTTCTCATTCAACTTTGATTTGATTTGGTTTCCCTTTGTAGGGAAGCCACATATGTGAATAATCAGTTGAGATATAACCATTAAGTTTTGCAGACCAGTCCCTGCTTAAAATTAATCCATAGAATTCAGGAATATCTGCAATCAAAATATCAATTCTTTGGAAAATCCTAGGATTGGAAGCTTATCTGATAGTAACTTAATTGATTTCTCCTACAACTTGAACTTTAGAGCGATCCAATTGAACAATATGAACTGCCGATTTCTGTGGTTCGATATTCAATTTGGCACAAACAGAAGTAGGCATTATATTAGAGGAAGCTCCAGAATCAATCAAACAATTATGCAGATTTTTATTGTACATTTCATAAGTCAAAAGAAAAGGAGGAGTTTGAGAATTTGATTTTTCTCCAATGAGCACTGTTTCAGTAGCATCTACCTTATTTGGTGGCTTACCAGCTCCCCTAGCTGCTTTTGCAACTACACCACTTGGTAAAGGAGAAATTGGTGTAGCGTTTAATTCTTTCAATAGCAACTTCTGCTGGTGTTTTAGTTTGCTAATTTCATGTAAGGAAATGTTGGCTTTAATCTTTTTCATGTCTTCAACAATGTTATACTCCATAGGATCTAACACCACTAAAGTCTTTGTTGTTGATGTAGGAGGATTAGAAGAAGAAGGCTGATTTTGAGTAGGTAATGGGGAAGGTTTCTTTGCAGGGGATTTGTCTTTAGTACTTGGAGTTGTAATTTTATTTTTAGGAGCTGTTTGTACAGGCTCTGATGTATATTTACTCCTAGTACTTATAGGTATAGCTTCTTGTTCTACCTCACTATCAGAATTAGGGAGAATAAAATCCCACATTCCATGCAATTCAGCTATTTCTTCATTCTCATCTTCCTCATCTGATACTAAAGATGTATCTTCTTCTGATTCCTCTTCTTCTAATTCTGCATTAGAGATTACATTAGGAGGTTTAGATTCAACTTGGTTTCTTCTGAAATTTCGGAATGGTTTTTTAGTAGAAGTTTCAGCTACTTGTTTTTTAATTTCAACCATTTCATTTGACATGGTTTTAAGAACTTTCTGTAAACCTTCCATGTCGTATGGGTCTCTGGCCTTTTTCTTTGAATCATCTTTGAAGCTGACTTTCTTTGATTTCCTTTCCTCAATAGCATTTTTCTTTTCTAGAGAAATAATTCATTTTTCTACTACAATAGCCTCTTTCATATTTTCGGCTAATGTAGGTTTTGCAGCTCTATCTACAAAAATTGCTATGTTTGAGGGTAAGGCAGTTATGTACCATTCACTTCTAACTTGTTCACTAGGCCTTGAATCTGTGTGAATTTTGTTCAAGAGTTTGTTGAATCTAGCGTTGAAATATTTAATGGGTTCCTTGGGTTCTGCTTTCAAATTTGAGAGATCGTTGATTAAAGTAGCTATTGATCTGTCATCTCCAAATTTGGTTAAAAAATGATCTGCAAAAATGGCCCAACTTGTTATGGATCCTGATGGTAATGAAAAGTACCATGATCCTACTGCTCCTTGAAGAGTATAAGGGAATAGTCTGACTAAAACATCTTCATGTACGACTCCATTCAAATTTACAGCCAGCATAAAGTTATTGATATGTTCATCAGCTTGAATGTTAAGATTTGGACTAAACTTTGGAAGACATTTTCCAGGATTGTCAGGTAAATCATGTAAATGTGCAAGCATGTTGACAGCTCCTGGAGTAGCCCATGGTCTAGCCATTATTGGAACAACTATTGGAGGAGTAGTAGAAGCTGGTGGTGTTTGAATAGAAGTTGTTGGAATAGATGATGTTGAGATTGATGATGATTGAGCAGATGATGATTGAGGAGATAATGTGGAAACAACTGTACTTTGTTGAGTTGGGATTTCGGAAACAGGTAATTGAATATTAGATGAAGAACTTATATCACTTACTGATTCTGATTGAGTTTTTCTTGTCTTGACTCTACTAGGTAAAGGGAATTCTTTCGGAGAAATACCAATTTTTTCACTTTGAAGCCTAGTAAGAGGTTTTGAAGAAACAAATTTTGAAGTTACACTACGTTAAGATATTTCAGACTCATCTAGAGATAATGAGAATCCTTTCAATTTATGAATTAAATCTTGAACTTCAGGAGACTTAGGATTTTGATTGTCTGAATGTTTTGAGATTTTGGTAGTGGGTGTATGAATATTCTTCTCAATTCCTTCTATAGGATTTTGTATTTCAGAAGAAATTGAAGAAGTTGATGAGGGTGTTTTTCTCTCAGAATGGCTTGTGGGTAAAGATTTACTTGCCATTCATAGCTCATGCCCTCTTTCTAGCGCCAAAAATGTTGAAGCCTAGAAAATATCTGCTTCAAACATTGGGGAAAACCACCCGGTCGGGACCTTCGGACAACTCCTTTTCCATTTGGTATGGTGGCTCCGACTGGATTTAAAGGACCAGTTTCCTTATAACTAATGGGTTGGTGATGGGTTGATTTGGATGAGTGGAAATGGGACTAAATTGACTGAAATAAAACTATCTAATTTAAACTAAATACTGATAAAGAAATTCTAACACTAACCTGGGCAATTATATGTGAATACAACTTAAGATTATTCCAATTTAACAATAACCATAAAAATGTATTATCATTTAAATCGAAATGTGCAAAAACAAATAAAGATAACTCTGTTTAAGAAATTAAACAGAGTTGTATTAACATATTGCATTCATCATAACATATCATCCACATATACTTATGAAAGATAACGTTTCAATTATACTCAGAAATGATATATAAAAAGAAACGTTGTGAAAACCAAATATATATAAATGATAGAAAAATTTAAAGCGAATATCATAAGACAAAAGAAATCAACAGTGAACAGATAGAAATACCTCATTCATCTTGAAGACTTTCAAATGAAATCTAATACTCTAATCCAGTAATTTTGATGCAAAAGCAAATTCCAAGGTACAGAAATGCAACACTTCAAAGATAATTCCGCATAAAATCACCAGATGTGATCCTTTTAAAAAATATATAAGTCAGTGGAGTACAGAAATGTAATCTCCAAGTCAAAAATATTAAGATCCAGGACCCTTCTCTAAATGCATGAGAAGGGTTTAAATACTACTTAACTAAATCTAAAAATAGTCTATTACAAAAATTAAGGATTCGGTTTAATGACCGTCCTTTTCCTAGGCTAAAATACAGTAAAATTAAAACTAAATCTAACTATCTATGAACTTGATCTTTAAACTTGTAGGAATCTAGCATAGTTTTGAGAAGATGTGGTTGACCGACTTCAGAATTCAACTGTCCTGAAAAGATAGAGTCGGCAAGTGTAGGCGCAATCTTCTCTGTAGAATTGATGATACAATTAAGCGCACTGTGCTGACTGTGTGGATTCACTAAGTATGTCCAGTAAGAGTCCCAATTTAATCTTGTCAGCCCTTGGATTGATCTTGCTCTTTCTTCTGCTTTTTGCCTCCATTCCGTTTGCAGTTGATGTGCCTGTGGGAGATATCCTGGAACAGTTTCTGAAATCAAATTAGCTTTGTGTAAATTATCATTTACACAATCAGTAAGAGTGTTTGCCGCTGTAGCCGCCTCCTCTACTGCCTTCTCTGCTCTTCTGATTTGTGCATTCTCCTCTTCCTTTTTTTTATATCATACTTCAGCTAAGGTAGTTTCTTCTTTATAGATTCGACCTCTCACAGTAGTTCTTCTCTTTTGGTCCACTCCTGTGTGCATTCTGACAAATTCGCATGTTCTCTGGCAAAATCTTCCATGAATTGCTTATTATAAGTCGCCTGAGGTTCTGGCAACTTATACATCAGCCTCACATCTTCTGTGGTGAATGACTCGATTAGCTCTTGAGATGGAGTTCTAAATTGCCTATCTGAAATATCGGTGCTGTCCAACACCCATTTCACCATGTCCGTATATGGGAGAATCTTCGGCCTTGCCGCTATCCTATGCAGAAATGAGCAAGGCAGTTCTTTAAGAGTTGCCTCAGACGTATTACTGGAACCTGCTGTAGCCGCAACTTTCAAGACCACAAGATTTTCTTCTTCCAAAAAATTATACATTCCTTCCCATGTGGTTATACCGGCATCCTTATTGCAAGCGGTGTCTGCATACAGTGAAGCCATTTCTCTGTTTTCAGAATTCGAGCTCTTCTCCTTCTTACCCATAGTGTTATGTGAAGGCTTTGTATAGACGTTTGCTCCTTCGTGCCTGCGTTTTACGAGTTAAATGAGAGTAATGGCATGAGAAAGGTGATGAGATTGTTTTAAATGCGAAGGCGGATGAAATATATTATTTTATCGTGAAACGACTTTCAATCAAAACAAAATCTCATTTACCATTAATTGACAATCCATTCATTTAATCCAATCATTAAAGCGCATAACAGATATTGATATATGGGAAGATTTTCTTTGAACAACGCGCTTTTATGAATCTGCGACATTGCGATCTGCGATTTGCTGCGCAATATCGCAATATCGCAATGTTGCAATATCGCAAAATCGCAAAATGAAACCATCGCAATTTTGTAAATAGCGCAAAAGCGCAAATTGCGAAATAGCGCAAAAGCGCACATCGCAAATCTCGCAAAAGCGTAAAATTGTAAATAGCGCAAAAGATATTCGTTTAACATTTCTGTTTTCTGCACTATGCGATCTGCGACCAATATGTTTATTGTATAGGCTTTTTGGGATCGCATTATCGCAAAATCGCAAAATCGCATTTTCAGTTTTACAAAAGATATATACCATTTTGCGATGGATGCACTATTTTGTTTAAAGAACAATTTTATTGTAATCTATCATAAACTTAAGTGTTTCTTAAGGTTCTTTCTAAGGGATTTCTCTAATTTTATGATAGAAAGTTTTATTTGAAAAGGAAAACAAATCCTAATTGATTTTTGGATTTTTTAACTAAGGGTCCCCATTTATTTAGTATTATTACTAATATTAAATAAAAAGGGGGGTTATTCTTTAGTCTGGCGAAGTCGGGGGTTTTATGAGGCTCCTGAAATTCATCTCAAAGAAGTGACCTTGGTAAAATCGTCATAACTCTCTCTCTGAGTATCGGATTGGAATTATGTAAAAATTGGTAGATATTTCACAGTATTTAGTTTTCTCTCTATCAATTTTAGAGCCAAATGAAGAAACAGTGACACGTGGAACGTTGTACAAGTGTGTTTTGCTGAAACTGTCCATAATTAGGGAATTGTGAGAGATTGGGTATAACTCTCTCTTGAAGAATCCAAATTGGGTCAGAACTATGTGCATTTTTGTTCCTCTTGTTTGTTTCTATAATTTTACAAACACTGATAACAATTGAAGATTAACTAATGCTCTAATTGAAATGAATACTGATTCAGCCCCCCCCCCCTCTCAGTATTTCCAACAATTGGTATCGGAGCTTGGTTCCTTCAATAGCAGTTTAACAGCTGGAAGGAGGTCATGGAGCATACCAATAATGGTGTACCTCTATTCAATTAAAATAATTATGCACTTTGGAAAGGAAGAATGGAGGTCTATCTCTTGGCGCAAGGTTACGAAGTATGGGACACTGTTCAAAATGGATTTACATCAACTATGGATGAACAAGGTAAGAATAATTTGGTAAATGATGCAAAAGAAAAGAATATTATTATCAGTGGACTTATTGAATCTTCTTATCATAAGGTGTTGGGTTGTAAAAATGCCAAAAATGTATGGGACAAGCTTGATAATATATATGCAGGTGACTCAAGTGTCGAAGAAGCAAAGCTTCAAATCTATAGAGCAAAATTTGAGCAACTCAGAATGAAAGAAGATTGCAACATTGCTGCATACTTCCAATACATTGATGAAATAACAAATACTCTGGAAGGATTGGGAGAGCCAGTTGACGAGAATACTATTATACGAAATATTATTAGAACGTTACCAAGGAGATTCAACCCAAAGGTATCGTTCTTAGAATACAGTGCAAATCTAGAAAAACTCAGCAAAGAGGATTTACATGGAGTTCTCATAGCATATGAAATGAGACTTGATGAAGAAGAGGGTACTTCGCATCTAGAAACTGTGTTCGTTGCATCTAAGAAAACCAATAAGGATAAACAACCTTCAATTGAAAAGAAATGCACCTGCAAGTGTGAAGAAAAGGGAGATGATGAAGAAGGTATTTCAGATGAAGAATATGCTTACTTCACGAGAAAACTACAAATTGATAAGGGACAATTCAAAGGTAAACTTCCATTGATATGTTTCAGTTGTAATGAGGTTGGGCATTTTGCAGAAAAATGTCCAAACAAAAGTAATGGCAACTCAAAAAGAAAGAAAGGCTTTAAGAAATTCAACAAGCAAGGATCCAAAAGGAACTTTCTCTCTAAAGAAGATAGCTCATCATCCAATGAAGACAATGACAGTGAAGAAGAAGCCAATGAGAGAGTATTGTTTATGGCCAAGCACAATAAACAAGAGGTATCAAACAACGAAGAAGAAGGATGGACCATAGAAGAATTTTATGAGGAAGCAATCAATCTTATAAAAGATCTCAAGGCGGAGAAGATCCATTCCAATACTCTTGAAGAACAAGTTCAAGGTCTCAAAATTGAAGTTGAAGAACACAAATGCATTGAAGAGTCACTTCAAAAGAAGTTGGAAGAAAGCAACCAAGAAAGGGAAGAATTAGAAGTCGAAGTAGTCTCGCTGCGTGAGGAAGTGAAGAAAGGAAAAACTATCCAAAACTATGCCAACAGCTCAAGGGCATTGGAAGAACTCATCAACAATCAACGATCTTACAACGACAAAACTGGCATCGATTACAAAGAAGAAGAAGCAGGACCTTCTACAACAAAATACAATGAACCTATGAGATCTGACATGCATGTAGACTTCATTGGACAAGATTCGCAAGAACAGCCTTGGAAGATAATTCCTCGACGAAAATTTCCATCCAGGTACCAACATATTTTTTATGGCTACTGTTATTCATGTGGAAAATTTGGTCATAAAGCTGTAGAATGTCGCATGTACCCTAGGAACGAATACAATTCCAGGAGATCTGTCAAATATGAACCTCCCAAGGCTCAACGAAACATCAATAGATTTGAACATTTAAGAAATAATATTGAATGTTACAAATGTCAAAACTTTGGACACATAGCCAAAGACTGCAGACTTGAAAATCCTCCAGAAGAATCTTCGAAGCCACAGAACGAATGAACATGGAAGAAGAAGAAGAATGATAATTGTGCTCTCGCTTTCAAGGCTCAAAAGAACAAAGATGTGTGGTATGTTGATAGCGGTTGCTCAACGCATATGACTGGAGATAGAAATAAATTTTTATCTCTGAAGGAGAAGAAGGATGGAACCCTGTCCTTTGGAAATGATGGATCTTAAAATGTTATAGGATCAGGCACTATCACTCTCGGAAGCAAAGATGCTTTAGCCAAGAATGTTCTATTGGTTGAAAACATGAATCACAATCTGCTCAGTGTTGGACAAATGTGTGATCAAGGACACACAATACTATTCAACTCCACGAAATGTGAAATCAGGAAAGGCGTGTATGGTGAAATTGTGGCTACAGCAAGTCGAGCTCCATACGACATATATGTTCTGGATGAAGCAACTAAAGCATGTCTAATAGCTAAAGAGGATGATACAATAATTGGTAGAAATGATGATCGACTAAGTAAGAAGTTTGCTACAAAGGTGCAAAGTGATTTCGAGATGTATTTACTTGGTGAGCTGACATACTTCTTAGGGCTTCAAATATCTCAGCAAGAGAAAGGAATATTTATATGTCAAGCCAAGTACATCAAGGAAATGATCAAAAAATTTAAAATGGAAGATTGCAAACCCATCCTTACTCCAATGGTAACAGGTTGCAAATTGAGCATAGACTACTCATCTAAGGATGTGGATCAAAGGATGTACAGATATGTGGATCAAAGGATGTACAGATCTATGATTGGTAGTCTTCTATATGTAACAGCCTCCCGGCCAGATGTTATGCAAGTAGTTGGACAAGTAGCAAGGTTCCAAGCAGCACCAAAAGAATTACATATTATTGCCATCAAAATAATTCTTCGATATCTAAAGGGAACAACAGAATATGGCTTATGGTATCCCAAGGGTAACAATCTCATTATTCATTCCTTTACAGATGCAGACTGGGTAGGAAGTGTTGATGATTGTGAGAGTACCCGTGAAGCATTGGAATATCTTCACCAGAAGCTTGGGATTCTCCCAAGTTCTCATTAGATTTTCCTTATTCAGAATATAAAGGGGGAGTGGAAGTGTGTATAGGTCCACAGGATGGTTGTGTGTCAAGGGGAGTGGAAGTGTGTACAGGTCTGCAGGATGGTTGCATTTCAAGGGGAGTTACCCTTTTCCATTGATGTCAAAGGGGGAGAGAATGTTGTAGGAAGAGGTTTCATGATCGCAGGGGGAGTACTTGTGTTGCCATCAATCCCAAAGGGGGAGATTGTTGATCAGCGATTGTCATTGATGTCAACCCAAGCATCACCAGGGGCTAACCCAATATTGCATGGGATTTTTGACCTACTAAATTAATATATTCTGGGTCAATAATGCTTTTTATGGTTTCTAATTGTCGAGATGTTTCCGTTGATATATGGCACGCCATGTAATTCTTCACGATTTGAGAGATATTCATGTTTGAAGTTTGTACCCCCAGTTAGTGGGCTAAAACCCCATGGGGTTGGGGCATGGGTCATTGAAAAGTCATACTTAATACTTTTTAACTCCTAAAATCCCTCTCACGTTCACTTTTTGAAGCCCCTCTCAACTTAAGCATTTATATAAATTGTGATCTTCATTTCCTCCTTAGGCAAGGGATTTCACCATCTAAAATAGGTCATCGTGGAATTTTCGCTCTAACCTTTTTTCTACGAAGGTTCAGAAGCTGAAATTTTTACGAGGCAAAGAAAAAATCCTTAGGAAGCTACTGTAAAAATTTCAGATCAAGGTGCGCAACATTTTTGGAGATATGATCTGTGGAAGTCAGGGTTTCTGCAGGCTCCTCAAATTCATCTTAAAGAAGTGACCTTGGTAAAATCATCATAACTCTCTCTCTGGGTATCGGATTGGAATTTTGTAAAATGTGGTAGATAGTGCATAGTCTATAGTTTTCTCTCTATAAATTTTAGAGCCAAATGAAGAAACAGTGACACGTGGCACGCTATACAAGTGCACTTTGCTGAAACCGTCCATAATTAGGGCATTGTGAGAGATTGGGTATAACTCTCTCTTGAAGAATCCAAATTGGGTCAGAACTGTGTGCATTTTTGTTCCTCTTGTTTGCTACTATCATTGTACAAACACTGATAATAATTGAAGATTAACTAATGCTCTAATTGAAAGGAATACTGATTCACCCCCCCCTCTCAGTATTTCCAACAAGAGATATCCATATAGTAATGACTAAATGGTAATTGGTAACTAAGGAAATAGTTTTATATATCTGCTCAATCAATTTATATGGATAAGAAACACAACTCCTTATTTTCCAATACCGAAAATGGGGCATTAGAAGCGCATATTTATATATCATTATGATATGCATTATGTATTGGAGTGTCTTCTTCTATTTTAGCACTTTGTTATATGGCTTGATAATCCATGTGGATATTTGTTTCCACCCTCCTATTATACCTATACCTCTAGATAGTTTCATCAGTTTCCTTGTTTGTAGTAGCTTTTACTATTTTTAACAATTTTTCGGGTCCTGAACTTCCAAAGCAGTTTTGACCCCCAAAACGGTGTTCTTTTTAGGCCCATAGCAGGACCATAACCATAGCTAGGGGCCTGCTGCAAACATTTTAGCACTCAGAGAGATATTTCCAATGAGGTATTGTATGCGCCAAACGAAGATAATATGATCAATTTAATACCCCGAGAAGTTGGCTACCCAACTAACCCCAACAGGACCGACAAACTCTTGGCGTTCCTCTCATGGGGGGTTTTGGTTTTTTAGGGTTTTCCCTTCTTGTTCAATAATAAAAATTCCCTTGAGCCTCATTGTAACATAGTTCAGAGGCATGTAGCCAGCACATATCTTCTCATAGATAAGATACCATCGCCTGAGCTATTTTATTTCCATTATGTCTGTAAGCATATTTCAATTCTTTGATATTAATGAAATGAAGTTCTATGTATGTTGCATCTCTGTATTTATGATTATATATGTATTATGTTTTGTTCCTTTCTGATTTCATATTAGTAGTATCATATTTGTCTTCTCTTTCTCTGTTTTTCTTTGCATGTCCCCAACGAGGTCAAGGTATAAGGAGTTATGGATCGAAGTAGTTGAACCTTTCCATGACCATACTCACAAACCCCAGTGGCCTCCCATGTCAGAAGAAAATAAATACGAGGGAGCAGGAGATACTTTCAAAATATTTCTCGAAGAATCCCTCTATTGACAGAGGAACGCAAAGATGGAAAAATTTTCCCATATCCTTCGGTGGATGCCCACAGGCGATGCATCTTCGTCTGAAAGTCACTATGGAGGTGCCACTACCTTCAAGGTACAAGTCAACTTTGACATTCCCATATTTGAAGGCCAAATAGATGTAGATGTCATCGATAGATGGTCAATATTTTGGAAGGATATTTTTTAGTTCATGACTTTTACAATATGGAAAATATTACTTTTGAGCTCCTCAAATCTTTCCCCCATGTCAAGGACTGGTGGGAAACCTACTGCAAACAGAGGGATGAGAGAGAACCCTCATTTTTTTTAGTTGCACCCACTTGTAATTATTTTTGATATGCCATCAAGGAATAATATTACCCCATGGGGAGCTATGAAGACAAGTACATACAATTGACTATGATGCGGAAACAAAGGGATCAAGATGTGCATGAGCTGACGAATCTGTTCCATACCCTGTGCACAAAATTGGGTATCAAATATTCAAAGAAACATATAGTGCTTAAGTACTATAGTTTTTTGCATAGATAGATATACAAGTAGTTTACCTGTGCCAACCCATCGAAGCCACAAGAAAATAAAAAACACAATGAATACAAAGAATGACATGGGAAAGTGGAGTGAGTTCCATAAGAGCCCCACTTACAATACAAGTGAGTGTCGAGCCAAGAAGTCACTGGTGGCTGAGCTGAAGGCTTTCGAATCAAATAGATGTTCTGACTTTGAATCAGAACCTGACAAGGGGAATGTCAAAGGGATGTATATTATTGACGTGGAGCCCAACTCCATCATTTCCATGAAAAATATCCAAAAGTATGAGGAGAAATATCCATAGGAGGGAAAGCACCTCTTCCACTCCTAGATGTGGGTGAAGGGTTCTCTGTTGTAATTCATTGTCAATGGCAGGAGCCAAAAGAACCTCATCTCAAAAAAATTTGTGAAGTAGTTTGGCTTACCGATCATAACACACCCACAACCATACATCATCAGGTGGCTTCACCAAGGATGATATCTCCGCGTCAGCCAGTAATGTCGCCTTCCCTACAACATCAATCGCTTCACATATGAGGCACAGTGTGATGCTTCACCTCTTGAAGTTTGTGATGTATTATTAGGCAAACCATATTTGTGGAAGTGACATGTTGTGTATGAGCCTAGCCTCACACTGTTATTATTGCTTTGGGAAATAAGTTATAGAGGATACCGTAGGTAGCATCGTTTACTGCCATCACTGTAATCACTACAATGTAATGCAGTAAGCTCATTTCCTAGACCGGGAATTTTTTATCCATTATGATTCACCCTTGGGGAAAGAATAATATTATGTCCATGACCTCCAAAAATGGATCCTCTACATGGCAGCAAAATATGGACAAGGTCATGGAGGAGTACAGGCACATCTTCACCTCACCCACAAGGGTACCTCTACACTGTCAAGTCAAGAAGTCCATTGATCTGACCCCAAGTGCATCACTTCTCAATGAACCTATCTATCGACACTTTTTTCTAGGGAATGATCAAATCAAGAGGAAGATTCAGGATTTGTTTCAGAAAGGGAATATCAGGCCAAGTTCATCACCTTATGGGAGCCTGGTCGTGTTGGTACAGAAGAAGGATGGGACCTGGAGACTTTCTATTAACTATCGGGCGCTAAACAAGATCATTGTCTGGAATAGCTATTCAATCCCATGGATTGATGAACTTTTAGACCATCTCAAGTGGGGGGAATATTTCATCAAGATTGACTTGAAGTCTAGGTATCACCATGTACCAATTGAACCCTCTAGTGTGGAAGACCGCCTTCAAATCCAAGCAGGGAATTTTTGAATGGTTGGTTATGCATTTCGGGTTGAAGAATGCCCCTGTAACCTTCATGTGGTTGATGGAAGACATCTTCTGACCCTTCACCAACTAATTTGTGGTGGTGTATTTGGATGACATCCTGATCTTTACCTAGATTTGGTAATAGCACCTCTTCCATATTCATCATATCCTCCAAACTCTGCGACAATACAAGTGGTGTTCCAATTTGGAGAAATGCACTTTTGGTATGACCCAAATTAAATATATGGGATACATCATTGATGAGTTGGGTGTGCATCAGGACCTAGCCAAGATAAAAGCCATCCCGGTTTGGCTATCCCCAACCACTCTAACAGAGCTTCGTATATTTCTAGGTATTTCCAATTTCTGCCACAGGTTTATTTTGGGGTTCTCTCATATCACTTGGCCTTTGATTCAAGTCACCAAGGGCAGAGCGAAATAAAATTTCTTTTGGTCCGAATCCCAATAGAAGGAATTTTCTGAGTTGAAGAATCGCCTCTACTCTACACCAGTGCTCACATTAACAGACCTATAGAAACCATTTTAGATCGAGACATATGCTTTTGTCCATGCTATTGGTGCAGTTATTACTCAGCAAGGGAATCTAGTGGAATATCACAGTGAGACACTTTTAGACATAGTACAAAAGTATCCCACCTATAACAAGGAGATGTATTCCATTGTGTAGGCCTACCCAAAATGGAAGCATTACATTCTAGGGAAGGAAATGGTCATCCACATAGACCACCAACCCCTACAGTTCATACAAACAGAAGGGAAGTTGCAGAATGATCGACATCAAAAATGGTCCACATACCTACAACACTTCCACTTGAACATTAAGTATAAGAAGGGAAACACCAATAATGTTGCATACTTCCTCAGCCGATCGTCGGTCATGTTGTTGACCATTGTGCTCAAATCTTGTGGGCACAAGACTTCAAAGTGCCCAAATTTGTATAAGAGTGATCTAGAATTCAGAAAAACATACCAGACACTCCCAGAAGGCAAGCAAGTTCCAAATTTTCACCTCTAGGATACATTGTTATGTCACCTAGGACACCTCTGTGTTCCTTCAAGTGAGCATGCCAAGATGATTTTGGAGGCACACTACAGTCTAGTCGTTGGACACTTTGGAGTAGAGAAAAAAATGGCAGTGATACAGAAGTATTTTCATTGGTTGAACCTTCGACAGGATGTTGGGAAGTACATCAGATCCTGCACTACTTGTGCCATTTCTAAACCAACCATCAACAAGCAAGGCCTATATACTCCTCTTCCTACTCCTAGTCAACCTTGGGAATCTATCTCCATGGATTACATGTCGGGCCTCCCTTCGACTAAGCATGGCAACAACTAATTTTTTTTGGTTGTTGACAGATTCTCTAAGATGACCATTTTGGCAGCCTGCAAGAAAGCATCACAACATAAGGCACTGCTAAGTATTCTTTGAACGAGTGTGGTTACACTTTGGGATCCCACATTCCATTATCTCATAACGGGACAGCGGGTTCCTAAGTACATTTTGGTCAAGCCTATGGTCGATGCTTGATCAGAGGCTCAGTATTTAGCTCAAAAATTAAAGTGCTCATAATTTATCCAAACTATAACAACTGCGTACAACTCATCGCCAGGATTCCGGCACAATTCGTTTCGTCAAAATCCGACTCCGGATGAAGAAGTTATGACCTATTGTTTGTTTCCCCAAGCATGTATAAAATTTGCATAACAGTGACAGACTGATGACATGGCAGTCTAGTCAACACTCCAGGTATATCCAGGGAATATTCTCCAATTTTAGCCCAATGAAATTATGGCAAGTGTTACAGTTAGATTCGCTAGTGAACTTTGGAAGTGAAATTTGTTTTACATCTATCCTATGGTTGAAGGAGAATTTGTTTTTAGGTTGGAATAGTCCAACCAAAGTTGAACACGTGGTGCAGCTAGGGGCCACCATGTGTCCCCTCTGGTGGACCCATCCAACCTTAGAACTGTTGAAATTCCCAAAATTATTCACATTTCCATAGTTTTGGATTTGGGCTATAACCTAAGGTTCAACTTTATGGAGGGTGGAAAGACATATATTATTGGTTGCATACATTTTTTTATGACCTAAGGTCTAGACCTTACACTAAACTAGTGGACAAACTCTATTATGGTAGACAGGTTCTACTATGGCGGAGACTCTACTATGTGGCAGAGTCATATTACACGGGTGGAACACATTGTATTTAATACTAAGGCTTAAACCTTATTATATGCGAGTAGACATATTTGAAATAACATGCGAATGTATTAATTTTATACCATATTTTTTGAACTATTGATTTGTTAACTGTAAGGTCGAACAAAAGTATGGTGCGGGGGTCGAGGTCAAACCCACAACCTCCCCCGTGCCAATACTTTGCCTTACCATCTCTTCTACATGATGGGTCTTAACCCATATAGGCCGCCATCAATACTTATGCCATGTTAATGCCGACAACGGGAGTCAGGACCGGGCCATCCCCCTCCCATATGGCTTCAACAGGTGACCGCAGGCGAAGGTCTATTACAATGGTAGATTATATTAACATTAAACACGTTTATTAAATTTTTAATCTATGCTTAAAACCTAAATTAATTCGCTCTCCAACCAACGGATAAATGCGCAGTTAATGACACACTTATCCTAATTAAACCATCATTAACTTCTAGTTAATATAGACTTTAACTGGAAGTGAAGTTGGCGGTAGCGCCTTTTTAGGCGAATTTCTCCAAAAAATGCAGGGTTAGCTGGATTCTTTCCAGATTACGAGAAATAGTAGGAAAAAAATTTTTTCCATAACTGAACCACTTTTTGACCAATTTTAGCTCAGGAAGAGTCATTCTTGGTATATTTTGATTTTTTGGAGCCATTAGAGCAGGTTGCAGAGGCAATAGGAGACTATAAACATCATTTTTTCATAATTGAAGCTAATACAAAGGCCCATGCCATGGAAGTTGGACCAAGGATATGTATCCTAGGAGGGGTGAATTTCTTCATCAAAACAATGTGTTATTGATTCATTTGTCATGGTTTGTTGTGTGTTTAAATGCTTATGTTCAGCATTTAGTTTCCATTCTTTTATGGTCATGAATTCAAATTAAACTCCACAAGTTTAGTTGTTTATCAATCATAAGCACTTCCATAAACCCTTGTAAAAGAAGCAAGAATTATCACTTTTAATATAAATCTGAAACTAATATTAGCACAATAAAAACTAACAATCAAATTCAGATCAAAATGGTATCAAAGCAAAGGTTATTTTCTTGTTTTGCTTTAGATTGTGCAAGAAGGGTTTTAATAGTTACAATTTTGTGATTCTTACAAGATTGAAGTTGCAGAGAGGAGAAGGGAAGTTATTGGTTAATATTCCTAAGGTTAGGACCAGAAGAAGGAGAGCTAAGAGAGCATCATATTCACCCAAATTTCCACTCATAGCTGCACTTGAAACACCTCAAGTTATATCTCAAGAAGTTGAGATTTAAGAGGTACAAATTGCACAAGAATCTAAGTTGATTGAATAGGTAAAATCATCAGAAGTTGAGCTTGAATGCTTAGCCATCATGTCAGGTGTTGGAGAGAATCAAGGAAATTCATAAGAGGAATATGTCAAGAGAGACTTCAATGACATTAATAGAATGGTTAAAACAATGTTTAATGCATTCACTGCTGAAAGGGAAGGAGAAGGTTCTAAGCCTCCACATGGAGAGGTAACTTCGGATGATAAGAAGGATGAAGATAAGAGTTCTAAGGGCAGTGATGGAAAGCCACCTCCATCTCCACCATCCTCATCCTCAACATCTTCATCAGCATCATCTTCCACTTCCACCACAAAAACCACCCACACTCATTCAAAAACCCCAAAAGGAAAAACTCCATTACTCAAATTGGACATTAAGTTTGAACTTCCCATGTACAATGGTGAGGTAAATGCAGAGAAGTTGGAAAATTGGATCCATCAATTGGAGGTATACTGCAGAATTCAGAATCTACAAGAGGATGACATAAAGATCTAGTTGGCTTCATTGAGGCTAGAAGGAGAAGTATTAGTCTGTTGAGAAGAAAAGAATCAAGAGGAAATGTGAATCCATGGTAAGATATCCATTTCTTGGGTTGAGTTTATTTCTTCAATTAAAAGACATTTTTATCCATTATCTATATGCAAAAATAAATTATGAGTTAGAAAAACTTTAGGCAACTCAAGGGTCAAACAGTTCAAGAGTATACCTAGGAGTTTAAAAAGAGGGATTTGTTGTTAGAAGTAAAATTGAATTCCCAGGAAACACTCTTGAAATACATTTGGGGTTTACATTCCTATTTGAAACATATTATCCTTATGTTTAACCCAAGCAATTTAGATGAAGTATGTGTGCAAGCCACGCATCTTGAAGCAAGGGGAAAGAATATTCAGGAAGAGGGTAGTAAGAAGAAGTCATTTAAGGGTAAGGTAAAATAGAAGGGAGGAAAATGGAAGGGAAATAAGAATGAAAGTATTAAGAAATAAGGGGAGAAAACTAAATGCAAACAATGTTCCAAAGAAGGGCATGATGAAGCCCATTGTTGGAAACTACATCCCAAACTAAGGCCTAAGAAACCAAACAACAAGGGGAAACAAAATATGACTGCAACCACACAACATGATCTTGGATCATATTCCGGTGATGAGACCAAGATTGTAGCCATGGTAAAAAATGGAAAAGAAGCCATAGCAATTAATAGTTCCTCAAATTGTCACAAAAACACTCCAAATCAAGACACAAGGATAGAATTGTTCCATGTAAGGGTGATTTCAAATCATACAAATATTGATGCATTGTTTGATAGTGGGTCACAAGCAAACTTGCTTTCAGAAGACTTGGCCAAAAATATTAACCTTGAAACCATACCACATCATAAACCATACCCTTTGGGTTGGATAGTTAAGAATGCCAATTTACAAGTTACAAGGAAATGCATATTTCGATTTTCCATTACTACAAACTTTTTTGATGAAGTCGAGTTAGATGTGCTTCCACTTGACTTTTCCGGGATTATCTTGGGAATTACATATTTGTATGACAGGAAAGCGGTATTTGATTGCCATGAGAAAAAATATTATCTGCTTAAGTAGAGTATATTGTGAGAGCTCATCGCAAAATGTTGAATATTTCTTTAGTTAATGCAGGGCAGATGAAGAGACTAGTTAATGCAAGTAAAACATTTTGTGCTTCTAAGGATCAAGAAAAAGGATAATATTGACTATGAATCTTTTGAAGGGTGTGATGAAAAATTAAAATCTGATTTTTTTGACGTGGTAAGTCACCATGGAGAGATGTTTCAAGAACCAAGTGGGTTACCTCCCAAGAGGATAATTCAGCATGAGATTTAGCTGGAGCAGGATGTTCCACTTCCAAAAATTGGTATGTAATGCATATCAATTATGGAGAGTTTGGCAATCAAGAATAAAATCCAAGAATTGTTGAACAAAGGTATCATATATCCATCTACTTCGCCATGTGGTTCACCTATTTTTTTGGTACCAAATAAGGATGGGACTTGGTGCATGTGCATAAATTTACGTGCACTAAATAAAATCACAGTAAAGAATCGCTATCCACTCACACACATTGATGATTTTCTTGACCAGTTAAGATATGCAAATTATTTCACTAAGCTAGACTTACGAAGTGGTTATCATCAAGTTAGAATAGTTGTTACACAGTATTTTGTCACCGTCCCTACATTCCCCATCAGCGTGACCCCTGTGTATTGTCACACATCATGATGAATTTTATTGTATCCCTTAACATGTCAAGAACAAATTCTATGTTAACTATTCCAGAAGTTAACCCTTTAAAACATCTATTTTTGGATCGAAGCGGTTGTGTAGTTATGACCTCGTGTCGATGGCCAAATTAACACTAGGCCTCACGCCATGATCGCTCTGTCTCTGAAGAGAACCCACGCTGAGCTTCTTTTGGAAAGTTTTTTAAAATGGAAATGAAGCTTCAATGATGTAACAACTTTGTTGGCGGATTCATGGATGTTTGTTCGACTGGATGAGGTCGCGTTTCGCCCTTTGGCCTTCTAGTTCATACAAAAGTGAAACTTCCCAAAGGGATAAAACTTTTTCCCACCATATTTGGATCCCAAAGCTTATCCTCCACTCCTATAAATCCCTCTTCATTCCATTTAATTGTCTAGCCAGAGATAGCTAGAATAGATCAGGAGCTTACAACAAAGAATAGTCCATAGTTGTGAGAGAGAGTTTGAACCTTTCGCCTCTTCGAGCTGAATTGATGAACGAATTTTTTGAGACATGCCAAAATGAACCCATCTAAGGAGGTCTACAACATCAAGGCGCAGGTTGTAAACTTATTTCTTTATTTATCAATATGACATGACTCATTTCTAGTTCCACCTTTGTTTTTGTCAATGATTCAAAGTTTCTAACTCTCCTTGACTAGTTGGATAGTTATAAATGAACATGTATGCTTGTATATTGTTAGTGCTTGTTTGATATTTGTGCAGGTGTAAACGTCGCTACCAAAGGAGAATGATACTTGAAGGAAAAATATCGAAGGATCGCTACAACACATCATATCAAAAGCATTAGATTGAGGTAGGACTTCTATCCTAATCCACATTTCATTTGTTAACTAGGAATTTAGAAACCAGCATGTTCCCTTATTGCTAGACCCACCCTAGGCCTAGAGGGATCACCTCTGTCCGCAGAGGGGATTTTTCTTCACAACAATAGCTAAGGAGGACATTTGGAAAACTGCATTTAAAACTAGACAAGGATTGTTTGAGTGGCTCGTTATGCCATTTGGTCTAACAAATGATCTAGCTACTTTCATGAGAGTAATGAATTATTTTCTAAGACCATTTCTAGATTTCTTCGTCATTGTTTACTTATATTATATTTTTATATTCAACAAATAAAGAAATGAACATGTCATGCATGTGAACAAGGTACTTGATGTCTTGAAAAAAGAGAAGTTATTTTTATAGATGTTGAAGTGTGATTTTGGCATGAATTCTTTAGAGTATTTGGGACACAGTGTTGGAGGAGGTGAGTTGAAGATAGACCCTTCCAAAGAAAAGTTCATACTAAATTTGCCCAAGCCCAATACAGTTACAAAGGTAAGAAGCTTTCTCGGGGCAACGCAGTATTGGAGGAAATTCATTGCTAATTTTTCTTCCATTGCAGCACTGTTACATGCATTGACAAGTGTCAATAAAGTCTTCCATTGGGGAGATATGAAGCAAAAATCATTTGATGTGTTAGGGTCCTATAATAATAGGGTTCATAATTTTTGAATTGACTATGATTAGTCTTGTAAATATGTACATACCTTGCTTTCTGCAAGTTTTTTTCCCATATTTGGAAATAATAAAAAATGAAAAGAGGGTAAAATTCCAAAAATAAATATCAAAGGACTTGAAAAGAAAAATATCAAAAAGAATAAAAAATGGACCCAAAAAAAAAAAAAAAAAACAGAGAGATAAGAATAAGACATGAAAGTGATGCAAGTCAAAATGCCACTACTTTTTACTTTTATTGCAAAAATAATGATTATGTGCAACTTGTTCAAAATGCCATAATCCATGATGAAGCTAAATAGTTTAATCTTAACTTTTTAATGCTTTGAATTTCATGTTTATAGATAGAGAATAAAGTTCTGTCAAACAATTTAAACTTGACAAATTAGTAGATAGTAGGAGAATAAATGAGGAACTCAACAGTTTAATCTGAGCTCTCGGATGAAATAAGGTTAGAATTAGATATTTTATGTTTTAAAAGAAAAATGGATTTAGGGTTGCAAGCTCAAATGCACCCATGCAAATAAGGAAAAAATGGTAGAATAAATGATGAGTAGGTAGAAAGCAGTTTTACAAGAAATGAATAAAACATCATCTTGCAAAATTACTAATTTCCCTCCTTCAAAGTATTCCAGTATTCAAAACCTTTAGTTAAAAAGGCTCAGAGCATTTCTCTGACTTTTTTTGGGACCGGACCCAAGGCTTAATGACTGATTGGTACTAAGTATTGGATTCCCTTCATAAAAACCCATTTCCTCAACATTATCACCCTTTTCCTAAGATAAAATTCATTTTCCTAAGTTAAAACACCTTTTTGCTTAGGGAAAGTAAAAACCCCCTTAACTAATTTCATTTCATACAAAAAAATTCAAAAAACTCACAAAAATGATATTTATCCTAAGTATTAAGTGTAAATGTTTAAAATGGGGCCATCATTGTGCCGAAATGCTTATTTTACACTTTTCTTAGTTCATTTATATGTATTTCCGCTCATCTTCATTTTCATATTAACTTTTAACTTAATATATTAACTCCTTGTAATATCCACCACGTAATATATTAAATCCATTTTATTAAAAACCCCAAAACCCACTTTATTAATGTTTAACATATGGTCCTAATTCCCAACGTGACATATTTTGCTCCCCCATAGTTTAAAAAAACATATGTAATATATATATTACCCGCCCTACGATCACTTTACACTTGCATATCACATATTTTCCATGTAAACCACATATCTGCCTATCCCGTAAATGCATTATATTTTACGTTTAAACATTTTTTAAACGTATTATATTAACCCCACCACATAACAAACTCTTGGGCCCCACACCCATCCATCAAGCATCTCTACCGACAAATCAGAGTTGTTCACATCTCCTCTGCCGGATCCGACAATCTAAAACCCATATCACAAATTAAAGAGCATGATCGTTAACCCATTTTGGATTTGAGAAATAAGAAGTATTTCCCTTTCCTCTCTCCTCCACGTGGCACAAAACATTTGGATCGCATTTGTTTGCAAAAAACCATTTACCACTTTCCCATGTTTCAATAACCGGTTGGTGGTATTCGACTTCTCGGCGCCAAACCGCCATCCCGTTTTAAAATGACCAGCATTGAATGCATACACTGTTTAGCTTGAATTACCTATAAAACAGTACATGCTCAAAGAACCAGAAATCCATTAAAATTGCTACTATGACCGCCTAGAGCCTCTGATTTTCGTCCAAATAGACTTCACCAGCTTCTGAAATCTCCCCGATGCCCCAGAAACCCTATTTCAAGTAAAAATACCTACAATAACAAGTATTCTTCAAAGAAAATACCCTCCCATCATTTGAAAAGAAGCAATATGTGAATTTGAGCCTCGTAAAACCTGTCTACCTACAGAAATACCATTATTTTCCTTCAAAAATTGTATTTGCTTTAAAAACCTTAATAAAATCACAGTTTTGAATACTATAACCTATTTTAAAACAAAATTTAAGAAATTTTAGGCTTTTACGGACCTGTAAAAACCCTTTGAATGATTCAAACCATTTTATAAATGCTTAGAACTCTTTTTTGTGCATAAACTAGAATGTTTTTGGTCTGTTTTATCCAATAAAAGATAGGAAACCCTTTTTAAAGCCTTTCCTAAGACTGTAAAAAGGTCTAAAGAGTGATTTTGGAGTAGAATTAAAAGTTTGAACCAGAATAAAACCTAATTATACCTATTTTTGTTCAAAGAGACCTCTGTCATACCAAAAATACCTTCTATAAATAATCTAAGCTTACATAAGAGTATAAAAATCCTAAAAATAGAGTTTTTAAGATCTGAAGGTCAAAATTGTCAAGAAAAAATCCAGTAATGGCTTCTAAAAACACCATTGTCATAAATCCACTACAACCTCCTATTCTAGATGTTGAGCATACACCCTTAGTTGATGTTGATTATAAGATAAATGATCTAGTAATTGAATTAAATCTTCTTGATCTCCACTGCTAGAGTCTATAAAAATCTTTGGATCAAGGAGATGAAGTTCAATTTTGGGAGTCCAATTTACCCAAATATGTAGTTCCACATACCCATCAGTGTCCAGAAGTCATTAGACTGTGTCAAGCCCACTATTCCCCTGACCAAAGAGCTATTATTAATGTTGAAAAAGAAGTATTGTTCACCATCACTGCAGAATCTATAAACATAATGCTTCAATTGAAACTAGATCCTAATGCAGTCCCATTATCCATAGAAGCTCTGACAAAGCTTTATATTGAGTTATAATTTCATAAGAGATTTCATATCTTCCATACATTCATGCCTTGATATGTTGAAATCCCAAATATTAACCCTCCATACTCATTCTACAAATTTCCTAAAGGATCGAGACATATTATTTAAATGTTTTCCTTTATCCTTGGTTATTTTACTGATGAGCACGCTGATGAGTCTATACTTGGTTTTCCATCCACTTTTGTGCCTAGTTAACCTCCTTCCGTCATTTATAATTATGCTAAGTATATAGCTGATAGTATCCATGACCAGCTTGTAAAGCTTCCCACTAAAGGTATTTTCAGATATACATCCTTCTTCTTTCATATGTTCCTTTACTTCCAAGCAGATAACTTTCCAATAACCCTTCAAAAATTGGATGTAGAAGGTAATCCACTGTCAGTCATTTTCTGGACTTCTCTAATCAGAAAATAATCAACGGAATTCACTTATGTGGATTTCATAGATTGTTTTTTTCATCCATTGATAAAAATGCTTACAAACAGTGTACAGCCAAGGATAAGTAATGAGATAAAGAAAGTGTTACAGCTATCAGAGAAAAGTAGAACTGGATATTAGTACCTTTACCAAAATCACACAGAGATTAGAGTCTATGGGTCAAACCTCTTGCCCTATAAATTTCCAAAATACTTGCCAATGATAGTGTTTACCTTAGAGTACATAATACAAATTCTAAACCCAGACTCTATAAACTTCTTGGCTGCTAAAAAGAATACTCAATTCAAATTAAAGAACCAGGTGGGTCCTTTTATATGCAATCACAGGGAAGCAGGTGTAGAGGCAGAAAAATAGTTGCTGGAATATAAATTTGATGAAAATTTCTTGTGGAATTATGATCCTCATGAAATACTTACTAAGATGAGGGTAAAATTCAAATCAACCCCTTATATTCATGATGAAAGGCCTGAGATTGAACAACTTGCCAACCAAACAGAATGGTTGGACAATAATTTTATAGAAATAGTCAAACAGGGTGATACTAGTCATGCTTTGAAGACTGTAAATCAGGAGGACATAACTACAAAGAAAATCAGAGAAGAAGGCACATATACAGCTGAAACAACAACATAAACTAGATTCAAGATCATATACAACAAGAAGCCTAAGATTAATCCAATAGATAAAGAGAAGGAAACAATTGAGGTCTTAGATGAAGAAAATACAAAGAAGAACACATATACTACTACAGTTATTGAAAATGAGCAGGAAAATATTACTTAAAACACTCAAATGATTGAAAAATAGCAAAGCATGGAGGCATCTTCATCATAACAAGTAGAGGACACAGACAGTGATATCAAAGAAAAGTACAAACAAATCAAAGCTAAAAATGAAGAGATCAAGAATGAGATCTATTCACGGTATTTGAAACGGACTCCAAGAAATCAAAACAGGCTGCTCTCAGCCTTTGATTATGAAAATAAAAAGTTTCTAATGTCAGTTCTATAGGAAACAGTGCCCAAACCTACAACAACATCAAATTATAAGAAGGTTTACTTTGAAGTACCAGTAGAAAGGATTCATCCCTTCGATCAAATTGAGTTTCATAAGAAAAGCTCAAAATGCTTTATTCTACTATGAATACAAAGGCAATGAGTGCCCAGAAACTTCAGAACACTATAACAAATTTGAGGGATCAGATTAGGATTGAAAAAGCTTCTTCTTATGCTAAAGACACAAAAATCAAGTCTTTAGAAGAACTGGTGATTGAAGTAGGGTATGACCCTTCAAATGTGAAAGTAACAGAATAATTGGTGAAAAAGAAAAATGTTGACATGCAACACTTAGAAAGAAATTGAAACTTCCTCCAACAAAACATCCTCAGGCTAAATAGATTGTGCAAGAGGAAAATCAGAAAGATGAGATGATGAGCCTCATACTACAAATGACAGCATAGATTAAGGAAATGGAGATAGAAATGGACAATATTTTCCAAGAGAAAGAAGCTACAAAAACTCAAAGTGTTCCTCCTAAAGTCATCCCATGGTAACTACAGAAGTTCCTTCAACTTTAGCAGAGGATTTGGCACCAAAAATCCCATTGGCCACAACTGTGCCAATGATTTCTTCCACTACTTCTACTACTGAGTCTTCCATTTCAGCAGTGCAACAAATAGATGATGCCAACAAACTCATTAAAGCCATGGAAGATATGTCAATTCATAATAATGAGATCAATAGATTGAAAGAGAAAATCAAGAACTTGGAAGATGCCAAGAAATTAGCTCAAATAAATGCTAAAACAAAGGAGAAAAAGGCCAAAAGTTTAAGTGAGCAACTTAAGAAGGTTGAAGCAGAATCAACTTTGAAAGAACCAATGGCTTACATAAAAAATCAGCTATGGTCCAAGTAATTGAGTCAATCAATGACACGGCCATCCATTCAGGTAATTTATGAGCAGAAGGACTTAATCAAAGCAGCCAAAGAAGGAATTTTGAAGACAAAGGAAGAGCTAGGTGCTAAGCCTGAAGAAACCCTAGAAATAATCAAGTTTCTCAACACTAAAAACAAACAAGAATTGGATGAGATAGGGATAACTGACAGAACTGAAACAAATTTTGAGGTGAGAAAGGTAATTTCAAAGAAAAACTTGATGAAGCAACTAGAAGAGAAGTGTCAAAACATGGATTTGGCCATAACTAGATTCACGGTTAAGTTTGACACCTTAAGACAAAAAGGCTTGCCAAACATTCTTGTTATAAATGATAAACTAATGAAGCAAGAATATTACAACAAGAAGATCAGAGATTTTACCAAAGATCAAGTGAACAAGGTAGATTGGCAAAGAGTACGTATAGGCAAAGTGTTGCAAAAAACTGTTGAATATTTGTTTTGTTTACAACATGAGATAAAACATCTCTTTGTGGTCAAACCAACCTTTGTTAGATACATAGAGGCTGATGAGAATTTCAAAAAACTTAACAAGGTCAAGTTACCTGATGAAGAATTTTGGCAAAAGCTTACTGACTTATTGTCAAAAACAGTTTACAGCAAAAGAGGATGAAAAATAGAATTGTTGTTTTTACACAGTAAAAACAGATTTTTACAGCAGTAAAACAGTCCAAAAGCAGGTTAAAGAGTATCAGATGGTTAAATTATATCAGATAAAGAGTATCAAATGAGAGATAAAGCTTCAAAATGGATTGAAGATATTTTTTCCAGTGTTAAAGACAACACAACGGCCAGTTGCACCCAAATCCAAACAGCATTTCTATTTAATTTGAATAAATAGTACAGCTTGCAAGTTTTTTATACAACTGTCACTTTCTTTTTGTAATAGATATTTTATTTTCCTTAGAAAAATCCTATGATTATTCTAGGATATTTTGTATTTCTTTTTGTATAAATACTTCATCGTTTGAAGTATTAGTGTGGAATAAATTGTTGAAGATTTCTATAGTCAATATTTTTGTACCTGAAGGGTTTTTGTATCAAGTTTCAAGTCAGCAGGCTAGATCAAATCAATAAAGCATCATGTTTCAAGATTCATGTGTTGGGCCATTCAAGTGAATTACTTTCTATTGTTATTTGTTAAATATTCTCATGTTTTCCATTCATACATAAATGTGTTCTAAATTTTAATGTGAAATCAAGAAGTGATATATCAAAATTTGTTAAAAGCACTATGTTATTTACTGGTTTTAATTTTAATGTTTTCTGCTAATTTCCAGAGTAGGGAACCCTCAATTCTCCCTCTTTTGAATGAACTATGTCCTCTTCACTCCTTACCTAGATCAAACAATCCTTGATTGCTCTTTATCCCGATTAAACCACTTCACCAATCAGCCTCAAAGATCTTGAGTGACTCTATTATCTTGCCCTGAAAATATTTGACTTTAGACATTGATCCTAACCTATCTACTTGACACATTAACTCCATTTGCCCAATGGAAAAACATATCTATCACTATCCATCACAATAAGTGATTTTTCCCACCAAACCAAACCAAATATCAAAACCAAATTGCTCCATATAATGAGCCTAAGATCATATAAAAAAATAAATAAATCTTTTAGAGAGAGCCCTCTCTAAGCATTAGGAAGGCTAGATCCTAAAGCTTGAAATTAGGTCTATGGTTACCTCTAATATTCTTAAAACTATAAAATCAAAATCTCACAACTTTGGGAATTATTAGATTGATAACATACTGGAGACCATACTGGGGAACTAACCAATCCTCAGTTTTTAAATAGGTCTTAAAGGAAATATTTTTATTATATTTTCACCTTAAGACTCTTTTAAAAATTTGTGAGTATATTTTCATTAAAAATTGTAATTCTGGCTTCCATAAGAGTCTACTATACCAGATGTTGTTGCTCCTAGAGACAGCCTTGAGTTGTGAAAGACCAGTGCCTAGGACATCTTATATATAGCAAGGAGCGTAAGGTATAACAGGGGAAGTTATCAATATAAAGCTCTCATTGCTATCTCCTGAAACAAGAAATATTAATTTGAATGGGACCAAGACCTTCATAAAGTTGACACAAGGAAAGGAACACTACAGAGGCAATGTGAAAAAATCTAATATAAAAGCATCAAACAATTCAGAGGCAGCTTACTATAAAGAGGGCCGATTCAAAAGATATGTCACAGAAATAAATTATCAGAAGGTGTTTGTTGTGAATGAAAGATTGAGAAAATACTAGTTGTCATTGAGACGATATCCAGATACACAATATTACCATGTAATGGGCTTACCAATCTAAGAATCCATACATGACAATAGTGTTTTAAAAATAACCTCCCAAAGAAACTAATATAGTAGAAAAATGATTGCAGTGAACAGTGGAACAGTATATCATGCCTGAGCCATATTTAAAGCACTTGACTAATTCGAGCATGGGTATCAACTAGGATAAATCCATACCAAAAATCAGTGAGCCACTCGCATTCCAGAAACATGATACAAGAAAGCGAATGAAAATAAATGAGCAATTGAATTAGCAAATATAAGAGAAAGTTACACACTGTGAGACACCAAAGACCAAAATCCTCTTTAAAGACGGAACTCCTCCTCACTGAAACCCTACAGGCTCTGTACATTCATATGAGAGCTTTTACAAAATGCATACACAAATCCTCTTACTGCATAATTTTCTGATGAAATATGGAACCCACAATAATCTGTTCTTCGGGGGTTTTATAGGAAAAAAGAAAGCTTGAAAATGTAGTAGGTGATGAACATTTAATTTGCCTCATTAAGACAAGATGGCAGAAACGTGCACACCCATATTGTTGGATGACTCTGTAGCGCTATATGTACTCTGCTGCCTGCTTTCTGAAATAAATGCACTGGGTAGAAGTCTCTTCAGGAACACGGCAAAGAAGTAAAATCACGTAGACATTCTGTCCTTTCCTAAAAGAAAATGGTGCTGAAAAGAAAACTTTAGGGTATTGTTTTCTGTGAATGGTACCCTCTGCCTTCTAAACCCTGAATTAAGGTTTAAGATCTTCAATGTTGAATGTTGAGTTCCTCGATCATTCACTGATATTTCTTTGCTGCTCCATTAATGTTGTGTAACCAGCTTCAAAAATAGAAGAAAAGAGATATCAACGCCTTAGAAATAAGCCACTTCTAGGGGGCAACCTCCAATACATTACATAAATGCACAATTCTTGGATGATACAATTTACAAAACCTCCTTTCTATATATAGAAGTCCATGGGGCCATAATGTAATCCTAGTGGGCCACAATGTAATCCTAGCCGACCTAACAATAATAATTTAAGGGCACAATAATAATAAAATGGGGGTTACAAGGGTACAATAATAATAATAAGGGGGTTATACTAACAACAATAAGGGACTATACTAGTAATATAGGGACTTAACATGCCCCTCTCCTTCAAGCAAGTGTTGTCCTCAATGCTTGATTATTTCTTGATGCTTCTATATAAAATTCTCATCTTTCCATGTGGAAACTTCTGCAGGAAAGTTCTTCCACTTGCTGAGATACTTTGAAATTGATCATACTTGTCAAGTTCCTGTTTCTATGACTGCTTCATAACTTCTTTCGATGTGATGTTGATATGCCTGTTGTTTCATTTGATTCTGCACCAAAGTTAGGTTATCCTTTGAGAGTTAGAGAACTTGTTTTTGATGCTCGATGTGATCTTCCACTACTTTATCATCCATATTAGATTTCATTTGATCCTTAAAAACATACAAGTTAGCTTCCATTTCTGCTTTTAAACCATCTATTTCATCTTCGGTTGCTCTTCATAAGATTGAAATTTGTTGCACTTGGCACAGTAATTTTGATATCTCATACTGCAATTCTTCCTCTTCATGTGTCATAATATAGATTTCTGAGGGCTTAATGGTGTTGAATTTTAGGAGGCATTTCTAACACAATACCGAAATATATGCTCAATAGGCCCTTGGAATCAATTCAACTTGATTCTTCAAACAAGACTTATGCAATTCGGAAAAAAAAATACACACCTTTTACTAGCTTTGAGGAGCTCGATATTGAAATTGTATTATCTCTATGATTGTAGATCTTCAATATCTGAAATTTAGCACTAAATTAGCCCTCTGAATTCTCTTTTGAATGCCACAGGTCTGACCTGATTTTGATTCTCCAAGACAAAGTTGTGTCCAATCTCCCACAATGACCTAATTATGGATTGGTTCAGTAGAGCGAACTTGTACGACTTGCCACGTGTCACTGTTTCGTCTTTTGTCTCTGAAATTGATAGCCAAGAAACTAAAGTCCGTGTACTTGCGACCACTTTTTACGGCACTCCAATCCGATGCCCAGAGAAAGAGTTATTGAACTTTTTCCACGATCACCTCTTTGAGATGAAATTCAGGAGCCTGAAAAAGCACTACCTTCCACAGATCATATCTCCAAAAATATTGCGAACCAAGCTCTGAAATTTTTTGACGACTTTCCTCAGGATTTCAGCTTCGCACCATATGAATTTTAGATTCTGAACCTTCGTAGAAAAAAATTTATAGCGCAAATTCCACGATGACCTGTTTAGGAGCCTGAAAAAATACCTGACTTCCACAGATCAGATCTCCGAAATTATTGCGAACCAAACTCTGAAATTTTTATACAAGCTTCCTCAGGATTTTTTCTTCGCACCCTAAAAATTTCAGCTTCTGAAACTTCGTAGAAAAACAGTTATAGCGAAAATGCCACGATGACCTGTTTGGAGCAGCGAAACCCTAGAATCCAAAGCTCCGATACCAAATGTTGTGTAACCAGCTTCAAAAATAGAAGAAAAGAGATATCAACGCCTTAGAAATAAGCCACTTCGAGGGGGAAACCTCCAATACATTACATAAATTCACAATTCTTGGATGATACAATTTACAAAACCTCCTTTCTATATATAGGAGTCCATGGGGCCATAATGTAATCCTAGTGGGCCACAATGTAATCCTAGCCGACCTAACAATAATAATTTAAGGGCACAATAATAACAAAATGGGGGTTACAAGGGTACAATAATAACAATAAGGGGGTTACACTAACAATAATAAGGGACAATATTAGTAATATAGGGACTTAACAATTAATGTCTCCATCTGCGCAATCTGTGCTTTGAATGACTCTGGAGGGTTCGACAGATTTTAACCCTGCTTCTTTAATGGAAGTCTTGTCGACATACCTTTCCAAGCCTTTCTCCATAATTCCAGCCTATGAAAAATGGTCCTTTGATGTGCTCTCTATTATAGTAATAGAAACTGTAAATCATGGCAGTTTTCGGCCGTTGTAACCCTGCAAAACCCGCAAACTCGTTAGGAAAACCATGCATGGGGATGGTGGATGTGGAGGGGTCAATGAAAATGGTCATGCGGACATGGAGAAATGGTGGAACAATGCAGGGTGGTGGAAAAAATGCAGTGAAATGATGGAGGATGTGTTAGTGTCAGCCTTTGCAGCCTTCCTCCAGTGATCAAACATGCTCCTACAAAGTGATTTTAAGGTGTCGAGGTCAAATTTTGTCATTTCAGTGAGTCTTCAAGTAAAATTTGGTCACTAGGTACTAGGTCTAAGGTTTGCTTTCACTCCTTTCAAATTTGCCCAAATGTCGATCCATGTCACCATTCATCTGAGTGTACTGTCATTCAGAGCGTTGTAATCATCATGTCAGGTTCCAAATGGTCATTTTACACCTTGTTCATGCTTCAGTTGTGCTTAGGTAAGGTTCATTTCCCTCTCCTAGGGTTTTGAAGGTAATTTCTCTTGGATGGTCAAATCATCAGCAAAACTTGTATCCTGATGTTCATACACCTTCCCCTATCCTTAATTTACCTTATTAAACACTTCCCATCACTGAGATCCCCCAAATTCCTCATTTTTTCACAAACCCTAGTTTCTTGCTACAACTTGGCAATTTTCTAGGCTATGTTGGAGATCAGAAGCACAACAAATTATAAAACAAAATACTCAACAAATCAATCAAGCACATAAGACACAGAGGTTTAACGTGGTTCACCGAACCAATCTGGGCTACGTCCACACAACATAGGCATCGGCAATTCTTTATTAGTCAAACAGGAGATTACAAACTCTCACACACTCAAACCATCCGTATGGATACCTGTTATATAGCAAAGAGAATCTAACTGCCTCATAAATCCTCTCACATCAAATTTAGGATGCATTAACTCTCTCCCAACAACCTGGAGCTAATCTAGCAACAAATTCCTATTGTTGTCACACACTGAGATTTTTGCCTATTTTATTTAAAACAAAAAATCTCAACAATCTCCACCTTGACAACAATTAGCCTGATGCCCTGTTATTATTATTTTATCTCTTCTGCAAGCCAAGAGAAGCCAAACACCAACGTAGCTTCTCTAACAAAACTGGTTTCGTGAACATGTCTGCACAATTCTCCTTTGTATGCACCTTTTCAAGAGAGACTCCCCTTTCAGTGATAACCTGTCTTACAAAATGGTACTTGATCGGTATATGCTTTGATTTACTATGATAGGCCGGATTCTTAGCCAAATGTATTGCACTTTGACTATCACAAAGTAACCTGATGTTGTCCCGTAACCTACCAAACTCACCAAGCAAACCTTTCAACCAAACCGCCTCTTTGCAAGCATGCGAAGCAGCAATGTATTCTGCTTCAGTAGTGGATAAAGCAACAATGTTCTGTAGCTTTGACATCCAGCTTATAGCTCCACCCGCAAGAGTAAAGACGTACCCTGAAGTTGACCTTTATCCAAATCAATTTAAAATCGGAATCAACATATCCGCAAACAAATTCACTACTCTTATCAGGCAATACAACCACTACTGCGGCCTCTCAACACCATTAACACCTAAGCACCCATTTCACTGCTGACCAGTGTTCTTTACCTGGATTTTCCATGTACCTGCTGACAACCCCAACTGCATGTGAAATATCTGGTCGAGTACAAACCATCGCATACATCAAACATCCTACTACATTAGCATATGGAATTCGAGACATATAATCCTTTTCTTCATCTGTATTAGGACATAAACCTGAAGAAAGCTTAAAATGGGAAGCCAAAGGGACTGACACAGGCTTCACATTATTCATACCAAATCTCAAAAGTATCTTCTCAACATACTTCTGTTGTGATAGCCACAGCTTACCATTACTCCTGTCTCTGAAAATCTCCATGCCCAAAATCTGTCTTACTGCTCCTAGATCTTTCATATCAAATGTCCTTGCCATCTGAGTCTTCAACCTGTTGATTTCTTCAATGCTTTTGCTTGCTAAAAGCATATCGTCAACATACAATACTAAGATAATGAATATGCCATTTTTCAATTGCTTAAAATACACACAATGATCATATTCACTTCTAACATATTTCTGACTCAACATGAAAGAATCAAACTTCTTATACCACTGCCGAGGCGACTACTTCAGGCCATATAATGACTTCTTGAGCCTGCAGACAAATTTCTTATTGCGATGCTGAACAAACCCTTCCGGTTGTTCCATATATATTTCCTCATCTAAGTCTCCATGTAGAAAAGCAGTCTTAACATCTAGTTGCTGTAACTCTAAATCAAACAAAGAAACTAAAGCTAACACAATTCGAATTGAAACTATTTTAACAACTGGTGAAAAAATCTCATGAAAGTCTATGCCTGCTTTCTGAGAAAACCCTTTTGCAACCAGTCGCGCTTTGTACCTGTCTTCCGTATCATTCACTCCCCGTTTCACCTTGAAAACCCATTTACACCCCACAGTTTTCCTGTCTTTCGGAAGCTCAACCAGATCCCATGTGCCGTTCTTACTTAAGGCCATCATTTCGTCCTTCATGGTTGCTTTCCACTTGTCACTTTTCGAACCTTCTATTGCTTCCTGATAGCACAGAGGTTCATCATCATTAGCAGTAAATGCAACTGAAGTAACATAATCATCATACCTTCTCGGTGGCCGTTTGATTCTTGTAGACCTCCTTAAGGATGTTTCTGGTGCTTCCACAATTGGCTGACTACCATCTGTAGGAACTTCTTCTCGATCACCATCTGAGACCTGTTCATGACCTACATCTGAACCCTGTTCATAATCTGATTCTGAAACCTGTTCATGACTAGAATCTGAACCATGTTCATCATGACTATCATTAGAAGTACTATCAAACTGAATGTGCTGAAAGTCAGATACATCATCCTGTTTCAATCTACTATCTACATCTAACTGTACAAGAGAGGATTCATCAAACTTTACATCTCTGTTGATGATGATTTTGCGGGTAGTAGGATCCCACAATCTATATCCCTTTGTTCCAACACCATACCCAACAAAGATATACCTTTTTGACTTTGGATCTAACTTAGTTCGCTGATGTTTAGGCATTAGAGCATATGCATCACAACCAAACACTCTGAGTTTAGAATAGTCACAAGGGTGTCCTTTCCATACCTCTTGCGGAATCTTGCAGTCTATTGCCGTCGATGGAGATCGGTTTATCACATAACAAGTTGTTGCCACTGCTTCCGTCCACAACTCCTTTTGCAACCCGGCGTTACTCAGCATACTCCTTGCTCTCTCTAGAAGAGTCCTGTTCATGCGTTCAACAACTCCATTTTGCTGAGGAGTATAAACCGTGGTCTTATGTCTCTCGATCCCTGCATCCTTGCAATAGCTGTCAAACTCCTTGGAAGTAAACTCACCACCATTGTCAGTTCTTAAACATTTTATTGTTCTACCAGTGATGTTTTCTACCAATTCTCTAAACTGTTTGAAAATTGTAAAAACATCAGACTTCTTTTTCATCATGTAGACCCACACTTTCCTAGAAAAGTCATCAATAAACGATACAAAATATGACGAGCCACCATATGAAGTTGTAGGGGCTGGTCCCCAAACATCTGAATGGATATAATCAAGTATGCCTTTACTAGTATGTTTGCCTGTTTTAAACTTTTGCTTACTTTGTTTGCCAAACATACAATGTTTACAGAAATCTAACTTTCCAAACTTCAGATTTGGAAGTAACTTGCGATCAGCCAAAATTTTCAACCCTCTTTCACTCATATGCCCCAATCTTTGATGCCATAAGTGAATGGAACTACTGTCATGTTCAGACACCGTAGACACATGATCTGACCCTGTTCTTCCTTCTAATTGAAACAGATTTCCTACTTTCTTAGCCTTCAATACTAGTAAGATACCTTTATAGATTTTCATAACTCCACCTTGAATTACAGTTTTATATCCATTCGTATCCAATGCTCCTAAAGAAATTAGATTTTTTCTTAAGTCTGGAACATGTCTCACATCTGTTAACAATTTAGTTGTGCCATCAAACATTTGCAGTTGTATACTTCCTATCCCAAAAATATTAGATGTGACATCATTACCCATGTACACGACTCCATCATTAACTGATCTATACGTCTTAAACCATTCTCTATGAATACACATGTGGTTTGATGCCCCGGAATCTAACAACCAATGTTGATCATGATTTGACATATTAACAGACAACACTTCGTCGCTCATACCTGAACCAGATGCCGAACCTGTATCTGTCGCATTTGCCTCCTTCTTCTCTGTCGAAGAGTCTCCTTTCTTCTCTGTTTGCTGTCTCTTCCAGCAGTCTTTCTTCAAGTGCCCCGATTTGCCACAAAACCAGCACTTTACTTTTCTCTTCTTCCCTTTCGACTTTGAACGCGAATCGCTGCGCTTACCAGAGCGTCTTTCTCTTGAACGACCTCTAGCCATCATTGCCTCTGATGTAGAGGTGTCAGCATTCGACCGCTTCCTGGTGTCCTCGGACAACAAAGCTCCAACCACATCGTCAAACTCAAGGATGTCTTCCTTCATCCGCAAACCATAAAGCTGTCGCTTCAGGAGAATCCGATTTGTCAAAGATTTCGTCATGTAGAGCTTCTCAAGCTTCGACCACAAGCCTGCGGCGGTCTTCTCTGACACAATGTTGAACACAACGTCATCTGCCAGACATAACCGAATTGCGCTCAGAGCTCTGTCATCCAACTCATCCCATTCATCCTCCGTCAAGGAAGAAGGCTTTTTGCTTTTCCCCAACAGCGCTTTCGCCACGCCTTGTTGAATCAGCAGATCATGCATCTTGACCTTCCAGATCTCGAAATTATTCTTGCCATTAAACTTCTCAATTTCAAAACGGGCACTTTGAGTTTTCGCCATCTTGTATCAGCAAAAAACACAGTAATCTCCAGTTCCAAATTTTAAATAAAGAATGCCTTTTTTAATAAAAAATGCCCTTTAAAAAACAAAATACCCTTTTAATGAAATGCCTCCTTATTAAAGGACTTCATAAAAAAAAACTTTACTCTTTTACCATATGCAAATGGTAATCTAATATTCAAATTACAAATTAATTTATAATGGGCCACCCTTCTTTTCAATATAATCAATAAAGTGGCACCCCCTCAAATCGATTTATAAAAAAAAACGATGTTAAAAACCTTTAATGCAAATCGATTTTTGTTTTTTAAAATACACATCGATTTGTTTTTGTTTCTTTGCAATTGATTTTCAATTTGAAAAAACATAAAATCGATTTTAACTTGATGGCATTGATTTGAACGACAATTAAAATACGCTCCTGGCCACAGTACGTTACTGCACCTTCAAATACGCTCCATTAAAATCGATTTTTGAAATAACTTAATGCAATAGCACTCAATTTCTACGCTGGCATTTGAAGACGACACTGTTCAACGTTGGATTTCTCCAAATTTCAAATCGAATTTCCAATACCTGGCTACAGTAGTAATTCAACGTTACCGCAGCCGCTGTCCACTCGTCCACAAAACAACAAACTTTCAAAACGTTCACGTCCACGCACTCGTAATCGACCACCATTGACCGAATAAGCCGAAGCGCGCATGCCAGCCCATCGTCAACCGTTTCCAAAATCCTCGACTTCGCATTCTCTTCGTCGCTTGTGGATGACCACGCTTACAAGCATGTTGACGCTCAACTGCGCTCCACCTCCACGCAACACTTATGCAACCTGTGATTAAAGAATCAACAAAGACTCAAGACTCCAACACGCTCTGATACCAATTGTTGGAGATCAGAAGCACAGCAAATTATAAAACAAATACTCAGCAAATAAATCAAGCACATAAGACACAGAGGTTTAACGTGGTTCACCCAACCAATCTGGGCTATGTCCACACAACATAGGCATCGGCAATTCTTTATTAATCAAACAGGAGATTACAAACTCTCACACTCTCACAAATCATCCGTATGGATACCTGTTTTATAGCAAGGAGAATCTAACTGCCTCATAAATCCTCTCACATCAAATTTAGGATGCATTAACTCTCTCCCAACCACCTGGAGCTAATCTAGCAACAAATTCCTATTGTTGTCACACACTAAGATTTTTGCCTATTTTATTTAAAACAGAAAATCTCAACAAGACTGCCTGATAAGGACAGGAGTAGGGAAAAGGATTCTAGGATTCTCCCAAAACTCGTTTTTAAATGATGGAGACAGTAACATTTCGCTCGAATTCCCGGCAGTTGAAAAGATGTGAAGAATTTGAAATGGCTACTGCTCTCTAAGCCAGCTAATAAACTAGAATAATTATGACATATAAAAAAAAACAATGAAAGACAATAAAAAACAACACATATCAGATTAGTGATCAACTTGTAAATCTCACATTGAATCTGGTATGTAAATACACTCTTATATAATAAACCTATTACCAATTCTATGATTTATCAACTACTAATTATTCATTCTGATCACTGCCAATGATTCTGAGCACTGACTATCCTAATAATTTGCTACACTAATTTTAATAACAGAGAATAAAAAATTTGTCATGTATGTATGCTGTAGTATGTTGCCTCCTGATGCCATTCATATCACAATAACTCTGGAAAGCTTTTGAGCAGAATTCTCCTCTATGGTCAGTCCGCAAACATTTGATCTTGGACCCTTTCCCATTTTCCACAAGTGCCTTGAACTTTTTGAACGTATCCAAGGCTTCACTTTTGGCCTTCAAAAAATATACCCAACAATTTCGTGAGTAATCATCAATAAAAGTGATGAAATATGATGACTTACCCAAACTATTAGTTTGCATAGGACCACAGATGTCTGAATGAACAAGCTGAAGTGGATGATGAGCCCTCCATGCACTTCCCTTTGGGAACCTTTCCCTTGCATGTTTGCCTTTAGCACATCCTTCACAAACCTCCTTATGCTCCTCTACCTTGGGCAAACCAGAAACTAATGCATTTGAGGTTAGAAGCTTCAAACTGTGAAAATTTAAATGCCCATACCTGAGATGCCATAGCCAACTTGAATCCTCATAAGCCATATTTGCAAGGGTGTTGCTCTGTTCATCAAACCTTAAGGGAAACATCCTATTTCTTGTCATAGGCACAACAGTGATCACCCTATTTCCCTTATTCTTATCATAGATAGTACATGTCTTATTTTCAAAGACTACTTTATAATTTTTCTCACATAACTGCCCAACACTTAACAAATTGTGCTTCAATTGTGGAGTATAATAAATATCATGAATACTATTTATACCTTCTTTTGTCTGGATCTCCACAGCTCCTTTGGCAGCAACCTCCAAAGATTTATCATCACCAAGCTTGACCTTAGATTTAAAACTTCCATCCTTGGCTGAAAACAATTTCTCATTCCCTGTCATATGGTTAGAGCATCCAGAATCTATGTACCAAACATCTTTACTAGTATTTTCACCTTTGCCATAAGATAAAAATAACTGATCTGGAGGATACTCATTACTTTCTTGAGAATAGTTAGCATTTTTACCTTCTTTCAATCTGCATTCTCTTTCAAAGTGGCCATATCTATTACAATAGTAACATTGAACATTTCTCTTATCAAATCTACCTCTTCCTCTGAAACTACCTCTGCCTCTACCTCTAGAAATTTTTTGGCTTTGCCATTTACCTTGATCTTGATTGGTTTTGGCACTACTGCTACTTGCATCTTCATTATGTGTAATTTGTAATTTAGAGGAAAAAGCTTTCTCAACAACTTCAAAAGTTTCTTTCAATCTTTCTTCATGAGACATGAGAGATCCAACCAATTGATCAAACTTTAATTGTGTCAAATCCTTTCTTTCTTCTAATATTATGGCAACATTATTCCATCTAGGTGTTAAAGATCTCAATACTTTTTTTATTAAAACTTCATTACTTACTGTTTCCCCAAGTGTAGCCATTTTATTGACCACATCTTTGACTCTCACACAATAGTCACTTATACTTTCAGCTTCTTGCATATTCAGATTCTCAAACTCTCTCTTCAATGTCTGAAGCTTGACCACCTTAACTTGATCACTACCTTGGTAAGCTTCTTGAAGAGTCTTCCAAGCATCTTTGGCAGTTGTAGCTCCTGATATTTGTGGAAATAAGCTCTTATCAAGAGCTATCTGAATGTGAAACAATGCTTGAGCATTCTTCTTCCTTGCTTCCTTTCTTGTTGTTTTTTCATTGGCTGTAAGGGCATTCCAATCTGCTGGCTCATCATAACCTGATTCAACAATCTCCCACAAATATTTTCCAATCAAAAAAGTCAGCATCTTAATGCACCAATAATCGTAATCGTTCCCATCAAATTCTGGAACAGGCATGATAGAATTCGACATTTTCTAACTTTGGCGAAATTCCAACAATTAAAAATTTAACCCAAAACAATTTTACCAGCTCTGATACCAATTGAAGAATTTGAAATGGCTACTGCTCTCTAAGCCAGCTAATAAACTAGAATAATTATGACATATAAAAAAAAAACAATGAAAGACAATAAAAAAACAACACAGATCAAATCAATGATCAACTTGTAAATCTCACATTGAATCTGGTATGTAAATACATTCTTATATAATAAACCTATTACCAATTCTATGATTTATCAACTACTAATTATTCATTCTGATCACTACCAATGATTCTGAGCACTGACTATCCTAATAATTTGCTGCACTAATTTTAATAACAGAGAATCAAAAAATCTGCTGACTAATGTCAGCAATTACATGGAAATTTAAGCATTATTCTCAACAAGTTGATAATTAATCTTTCTGTACTCCTCCTCCAGCCCCTGCTTAGACAAATCATCCGCAACAGAATTATTTTCACGGTATATATGATGATAAGTAATACCTGCAAATAAAGATTTTAAAGTGTCAATTCTACATAGCCAGTGCGAGAGAGAGCCCAGATTAATTCTTGCTTTGTTATTTAGATGGTCGATCAAGACCTTTGAATCCCCCACTATCCAAATGTGGTGTTCATTGAGGAAAGATGCCCACCACAATAGGCCCCACAAAGCCATAATTTATGCTTTCATATTTGTCCCAACTCCTCCATTCCAGTGCAGTTTGTAATAACATTCATTAGTGATGCACAGCCAGACTCCACATCCATAGATAGCCTTCTGGGCCGCCCCATCAAAGAAACCAATCGGGTATTGAAACTGAAAAGGACTGTGTCTTTTTTACATATCTTTGATTGGCTCTTCCTTATGTTTAATGCTAGCCCATACCATGATTATTTGATTCACAGTTTCTATCAGTGACAGAAAGCGGTCCTCAAATATTCTCTTATTTCTCCCACACCAGAGGTACCAATGAAACAGAATTTGGATTGGCCAGCAGCTCTTACCCCTTTTCAACCACCAACGCAAACATTCCTTCGTGCCACCAAATGTTGGGATCTGTATTTTCAAGCAAGCACTTAGAATATTTATGGTCTCCTTTACGTATGGGCAAGAGTAAAATAGGTGCTTGTTATCTTCTTCAGATATGTGACAAAGGAGACATATTCCTGGCCCTTTCCACCCCTTCCACTGCAGGTTCCTCCAAGTCAGATTTTTATCATTCTTTACCAGCCACAGGAAAATAATCATTTTTACAGGAACAAAAACCTTCCAAAACACCCCAAACCAACAATCTTGTACCAAATCCTTCTTTTGTTCTATAAGGGAGCTATATATTTCCTTAACTTTCAGGCCCTTTTCAGAGTTAGAGCCTTCCCATCTAAGTAGGTCCCCTTCCCGCATCCTACAAATGCGTTGCCTTCTCAGCTGATTTACATAAGAGTCCCATAATTCTCCCCATGTTCCATTGAGTCCTAGGGACGAACTTTCCTTCCAAATCGGGATTTCACCCTTCCAATCCACAATTATTTGGCTTAAGTAAAATATCCCTTTTTGATTCAAAAATATTTTCATGCCGTCCGGAACCTGTAAATTTTTCCCAATTCCCATCATGTGGATGCTTCCCACAAGGATATTGTTTCCATTTCCAAACTGCCAAATCAGATGTTGTTTTAGTACAGACCACATTTTTCCAAAACCTTTCCAGATTGCAGAGCTGCCACTCCCATATTTCCATCCCATAACAAACAGTTCCTCTAAAGTAACCCCTCCCAAATACTTCTTGTTTATTATGTCCTGCCATGAACCTCCAGGGTGGAGACTTCTCCACATGGCTTTCAGCAGTAGAGAATGACCAAAATGTCCCAAATCCAACAGCCCCCATCCTCCTTTATCATTTGGGCAGGTTAACTGATCCCACCGTGCCAGATGAAAGACCTTCTTACTTTCTCTCCCCCCCCATATGAAATTCGCCATTATTTTACGAATCTCGTTCTTGATCTTCTTTGGGATTATGTACAGATGACCCCAATAAAAAGTAAGCTGTTATAATACAGCTTGTGACAAAATCAATCTTCCCCCCTTTGACAACCACTTATTACACCAAAAATTTAGTTTCTTGGCATATTTCTATAGCAGCCACCTCTAGTCCTCTGATATGTAGCTCACAGCCTTCATAAGGAACCCCAAGTAGGTTATGCCATCATATAACAATGCAACAGAAAATCTGAATAGTAAGGCCAGCACTTCCTTGTTTCTATCATTTCCTCCCGCGAAATAGATACAAGATTTTGCCTCACTAATCACCATTCCTGTGGCTCTACAGAAAACAGAGAAGATTTCCTTTAAGGTCACCCACCCATTATAGACTAGCGTGCCGAAAATAAGAATGTAATCCACGAAAAGACTATGTGTAGGCTTCAATTGTGGGCTGATCTTTATCCCCCTAAAAGTCATCCTTTCACCGGCCCTACTAATCCTTCTACTCAGTGCATCCATGACCAAGATAAATAGCAAGGGGGACAAAGCACATCCTTGCCTTAAACCCCACCTAGGTTTAAAGAAAATAGTAGCTAATCCATTTATAATGATAGCCATAGATGTCCTGGTAACGCAGCCCATAATCCAAGTTACTGCATTTGTACACAAACTAATCCTATGGAGCACCAGCCTCGGAAATATCCAATCCACCCTATCATATGATTTGTTTAGATCGATCTTCATAACTGCAACGTCCATATTTTTGTGCACTATGGAGTGAAGAACCTCTTGTGTTAGCCCCACTGCATCATGAATATTCCTATCCTTTAGGAATCCAAATTGTTCTGGTGTAATGAACCTTGATAGATTCTCTTTCAATCTTTGTGCAATGACTTTGGATATTATCTTGTAAAGTGTATTACACAGTGAAATGGGCCGGTAATCATCAAAGGATAGTTTTCCAGATCTTTTTGGTATCAGGACAATAAAATTTGAATTAACAGCCCCCTAGATCAGCCCGGATACCCTAACATCCTCCACCATTTCCGTTAAATCCTAAAGGAAATCATCAATAAAATGTATAAAGAATTCCGGGGTCCATCCATCTGGACCTGGGCTTTTGTCAACCGAAAAATATCTCAGAGTTTCCCTTACCTCTTCACTAGTTACACCTTCCATGAACCTCCTGTTGTCTGCCTCATTAAACATCATTGGATATTCTGCAATCATCTCCAATTGATCCTCGTCCATCAATATGTCTCTTTTTGCATATAGAGACTAGAAAAAATCAACTGCCGCAGTTTTTATCTCAGAGTTCCTGTAAAGAATTTTCCCCCTGTTTTTTATTTCCCAGAGAATGGGAAGGCGGATAGAGGATGATCCTCGACCCTGTTGCGAGAGGTCGAATGCTGACAAGCCTTCACTAGTAGAGCCGTCGGGTAAGCAACCTAACTTATTATCTGGAACTTCAATTAAGAAAAACTGTTCTCTGGCAGAAAGGGGTCCTTATCCCGTAAAGGATAAGATTGACAAATTGAAGTTTTCAGAGAGGGTCATGACTAGGACGGGGTCTGTAAATAGGAAGTGCAAGGGTTTAGACACTCAGGTGCTTTCTGAAGATGATAGTTTTTTATTGGGAGGGTTTTCTTTACCCTAGAGTCCCAATGGATACATGTCGCCGAGGGGGGGAATAAGTGCTAGAACTGTGAATTTTAAGGGAACCATCATTTTGGTAAAGAAGCTGCATGATCCCTGGAAACTAACACCGGACCGAAACTTGTTATACCAAGAGTGGGGGAATTTTTTGGACAGGATAACAAAAGATTGGAAGATACGAGGGAGCAGTATGGGAGGATTACTGGGGGACATCATGCCGGAGGGGCTGATAACAATGGCCGATTCCCCAAAAAACTCAGTGGGAAACGACATCGATTATTTTCTGGAAAATTCAGAGGTAGGACTTATTCCATTAACCGTGATTTCTGGGCAGTCCCCAACTTGCAATAATATCAATCCTCCCTCTCGTAAAAATGTCACTATCCGCAGAGGAAGGGGAAAACAGAAGAAGATTTCCAATCTTTTTTCTGAGGAGGGACAAAAGGCTGGAAATTATCGTGAAGTTCCAGTTGCACAGGCACTTGGGCGGGTTCTTAGAGCACTTTCCCCCCAGATAAAGTGACTTGATGAAGCTGGTTTCCTTGAATATTAGGGGTCTGGGGGGGCATGATAAATTTTTGTCTCTTAAGGATTTTTTGTTTTCTGTAAAGCCTAATATTTTGTTGATTCAAGAAACTATGTCTGATGCGGATCATGCTACTGCATTTTTGTGTCCCTTGTTTCCAGATTGGTCTCTGGTGGCGACTGATGCAATTGGCCTATCAAGGGGATGTGCAGTGATGTGGAACCCCTGTGTCTTTGCGCTTACTACTTTTGGATTTCCGAGAGGCATCGTTCTTACAGGTTTTTGTAGGGGTTTTAAACCCCGGATCCACTTTATTAATATTTATTCTTCGTACTCAAACAAGATGACTTTCTGGAAACATTTGGAGGACTGTGGATTTTTCATGATGAGAAATATAATCATGGCAGGGGACTACAATTTCTCTTTCGGCCCGGATGAAATATGGGGTGATAAGGGGTGGGTTGATCCTCGTGACTGTGACATTAAGGAACTGCTGTTAAACTTTGATCTAGTTGATATTCCAATGGCAACAAAAAATCCTACATGGATCAATGGGAGGAAAGGCCCGGAATTTATTGGGAAGCGAATTGATAGAATAATGATCAGTATGGGATATAGATTGGCCATCAGGAATTTGGAAGCCGATGTGGAAGATCTCATGATTTCAGATCATAGACCGTTGATCTTAGTCTGGGACTTTGAGGAGAAAATGTTTGGCTACCCTTTTAAATTTAACAGAACGTGGCTTGAAGATGCAGAATTTAACAAGCTAGTGAAGGGGTATTTGTCTGCAAATAGTAGAAGGCCAGATATAACCTCTACAAAATATCTTACAAATACTTTAACAGGACTCAAAAAGGCGGCTAGAAGGTGGGACCATAGGAAGAAAAGGGCTTACAGGCAGTGAGTCAGACATATAATTATGGAGAGGGCGAGAATATACTCTGAGGTGGCAGATGACATGCAAAATGACAACTACTGGGAGGATTTGAAAAATCTGGAGGCCGAAAACAGGGGGATTTTACTAAAAGAAGAGGCTGAATGGAGGTTAAAAAGCAGGGCTGTGTGGCTAAAATCGGGGGACAAAAATTCCAAATTTTTCCATAAGTATGCTACGGGAAGAAGATGGGAAAATGCAATTTGGGAAATAAAAAATAGGGGAAAAATTCTTTACAGGAAATCTTAGATAAAAACTGCGGCAGTTGATTTTTTCTGGTCTCTATATGCAAAAAGAGACATATTGCTGGACGAGGATCAATTGGAGATGATTGCAGGATATCCAATGATGTTTAATGAGGCAGACAACAGGAGGTTCATGGAAGGTGTAACTGGTGAAGAGGTAAGGGAAACTCTGAGATATTTTTTGGTTGACAAAAGCCCGGGTCCAGATGGATGGACCCCGGAATTCTTTATACATTTTATTGATGATTTCCTTCAGGATTTAACAGAAATGGTGGAGGATGTTAGGGTATCCGGGCTGATCAAGGGGGCTATTAATTCAACTTTTATTGTCCTGATACCAAAAAGATCCAGAAAACTATCCTTTGATGATTACCGGCCCATTTCACTGTGTAATACACTTTACAAGATAATATCCAAAGTCATTGCACAGAGATTGAAAGAGAATCTATCAAGGTTCATTACACCAGAACAATTTGGATTCCTAAAGGATATGAATATTCATGATGCAATGGGGCTGACACAAGAGGTTATTCACTCCATAGTGCACAAAAAGATGGACGCTGCAGTTATGAAGATCGATCTAAACAAAGCATATGATAGGGTGGATTTGATATTTATGAGGCTAGTGCTCCATAGGATTGGTTTGTGTACAAATGCAGTAACTTGGATTATGGGTTGCGTTACCAGGACATCTATGGCTATCATTATAAATGGATCAACTACTATTTTCTTTAAACCTGGGCGAGGTTTAAGGCAAGGATGTGCTTTGTCCCCCTTGCTATTTATCTTGGTCATGGATGCACTGAGTAGAAGGATTAGTAGGGCCGGTGAAAGGATGACTTTTAGGGGGATAAAGATCAACCCACAATTGAAGCCTACACATAGTATTTTCGTGGATGACATTCTTATTTTCGGCACGCTAGTCTATAATGGGTGGGTGACCTTAAAGGAAATATTCTCTGTTTTCTGTAGAGCCACAAGAATGGTGATTAGTGAGGCAAAATCTTGTATCTATTTCGCGGGAGGAAATGAATGAAACAAGGAAGAGCTGGCCTTAATGTTCGAATTTTATATTGCATCGTTATATGACGGTATAACCTACTTGGGGTTCTGTATGAAGGCTATGAGCTACATATCAGAGGACTGGAGGTGGCTGCTACAGAAATATGACAAGAAACTAAATGTTTGGTCTAATAAGTGGCTGTCAAAGTGGGGAAGATTGATTTTGTCACAAGCTATATTACAACTTCTTACTGTTTATTGGGGTCATCTGTACATAATCCCAAAGAATATCAAGAACGAGATTCGTAAAATAATGGCAAATTTCATATGGGGGGGGAGAGAAAGTAAGAAGGTCTTTCATCTAGCATGGTGGGATCAGTTAACCTGCCCAAATGATAAAAGAGGATGGGGGTTGTTGGATTTGGGACATTTTGGTCATTCTCTACTGTTGAAAGCCATGTGGAGAAGTCTCCACCCTGAAGTTTCATGGCAGGACATAATAAACAAGAAGTATTTAGCCTCTTCTTTTATTAAAATCCCCCTGTATTCAGCCTCCAGATTTTTAAAATCCTCCTAGTAGTTGTCATTTTGCATGCCATCTGCCACCTCAGAGTATATTCTCGCCCTCTCCATAATTATATGTTTGACTCGCTGCCTGTAAGCCCTTTTCTTCCTATGGTCCCACCTTCTAGCCGCCTTTTTGAGTCCTATTAAAGTATTTGTAAGATATTCTGTAGCGGTTATATCTAGTCTTCTACTGTTTGCATACAAATACCCCTTCACCAGCTTGTTAAATTATGCATCTTTGAGCCACGTTCTGTTAAATTTAAAAGGGTAGCCAAACATTTTCTCCTCAAAGTCCTAGACTAATATCAACGGTCTATAATCTGAAATCATGAGATCTTCCACATCGGCTTCCAAATTCCCGATGGCCAATATATATCCCATACTGATCATTATTCTATCAATTCGCTTCCCAATAAATTTCAGGCCTTTCCTCCCATTGATCCATGTAGGAGTTTTTTTTGCCGTTGGAATATCAACTAAATCAGAGTTTAACAGTAGTTCCTTAATGTCACTGTCACGAGGATCAACCCGCCCCTTATCACCCCTTATTTCATCCGGGCCGAAAGAGCAATTGTAGTCCCCTGCCATGATTATATTTCTCATCATGAAAAATCCACAGTCCTCCAAATGTTGCCAGAAAGTCATCTTGTTTGAGTACGAAGCATAAATATTAATAAAGTGGATCCTGGGTTTAAAACCCCTACAAAAACCTGTAAGAACGATGCCTCCCGGAAAGCCAAAAGTAGTAAGCACAAAGACACAAGGGTTCCACATCACTGCACATCCCCCTGATAGATCGATTGCATCAGTCGCCACCAGAGACCAATCTGGAAACAAGGGACGCAAAAATGCAATAGCACGATCCGCATCAGACATAGTTTCTTGAATCAACAAAATATCAGGCTTTACAGAAAACAAAAAATCCTTAAGAGACAAAAATTTATCATGCCCCCCTAGACCCCTAATATTCAAGGAAACCAGCTTCATCAAGTCACTTTATCTGCGGGGGAAAGTGCTCTAAGAACCCGCCCAAGTGCCTGTGCAACTGGAACTTCACGATAATTTCCAGCCTTTTGTCCTTCCTCAGAAAAAATATTGGAAATCTTCTTCTGTTTTCCCCTTCCTCTGCGGATAGTGACATTTTTACGAGAGGGAGGATTGATATTATTGCAAGTTGGGGATTGCCCAGAAATCACGGTTAATGGAATAAGTCCTGCCTCTGGATTTGCCAGCAAATAATCGATGTCGTTTCCCACTGAGTTTGTTGGGGAATCGGCCATTGTTATCAGCCCCTCCGGCATGATGTCTCCCAGTGAAATCCTCCCATACGGCTCCCCCGTATCTTCCAACCTTTTGTTATCCTATCCATAAAATTCCCCCACTCTTGGTATAACAAGTTTCGGTCTAGTGTTAGTCGCCAGGGATCCTTCTAGCACTGCCGAAAAATTATGGTTCCCTTCAGGAGATTCACGGTTAGGGTCCCGATTCCCCCCCCTCTCAACGACATCCGAGAGATTGGGACTCTGGGGTAAAGAAAACCCTCCCAATAAAAAAATATCATCTTTAGAAAGCACCTGAGCGTCTAAACCCTTGCACTTCCTATTTACAGACCCCATCCTAGTCATGACCCTGTCTGAAAACTTCAATTCGTCAATCTTATACTTTACGGGATAAGGACCCCTTTCTGCCAGAGAACAATTTTTCTTAATTGAAGTTCCAGATAATAAGTTAGGTTGCTTACCCGACGGCTCTACTGGTGAAGGCTTGTCAGCATTCGACCTCTCGCAACAGGGCCGATGATCAATCCAACTGATCATGCTATTGCTTCTCTATGGGCACCTCGTAGCCAGGTTCAATTCATGAGATCCACACCATCTCAATGAATCCTGCCCATAAATCTCCTCTTGGGATTACTGATGCATGTCGCCTCACCTCTCACCTGGTGGTATAGCTGCATGCACTCCCTCTGCCCATCTGGCACAAAATTTCTCTGCATGAGTGGTTACTCCCACTCCATGATCCTCATCTTGTGGCTGCTCCACATCCCGAGGTTCATGCTTACCTACATGTAAATCTAGCTCCCTCTCAAGCTTCAATAGCATGGCTTTCTTACACTTCCCAACAGTAGGAAGCTCCGTAGAAATCCCATCTACTTCAAGTCTGTAAAGATTCTTAGCTCGAATCCCAACCTTCTTGACTTGTCCTGTTTCTTTGTACTGAAGGAAAACTTTTCCTTCACTAAAGACAACATCATAGCCTTTATCCTCTAACATTGCGACTGAGATTAAATTCTTCTTTAAACCTGGAACATGCACAACATGTTGTAAAATAATGAGTTTACCTGACTCCCTCTGAAAGGTAATGGTACCAATGTCGGTCGCACTGTATCGTCCATTGTCGCCCAGCTCAACATGCAACTGGAGATCTTTCTCCACCAAGTCACTGAAGAGGTTCACATCTCTCGTCATGTGAAAGGAAGCACCACTATCAAATTACCACCCCGATCCCAATGCACTAGACACCATGCATACGATCAATGAGAAGTCAAGCTCAAATTGTGAGGCAAGAGCCTCACCAGCTGCAGCTCCAGCAACCTGCTTGTTCTTCTTCTTCTGTGGACAATTTGTGGAGAAATGCCCATGTTCGTGACAGTGAAAACACTTCACTTTGGACATGTCACGCTCTTTGCCATCTTCATCGGCCTCAGATATAGAATGGAATTTCTTCCCCTTCTTATTTGCCTTGGCAACCAAAGTGAAATCCTCTTCATCATCATGCTTTGATGAAGAGCCATCCCTGGTACTTCGCCTTATCTCCTCCTGCACATGATCCGACCAAAATTGCTCCCAACCTGACAGTTTCTCCTGTCCATTGACAGAGTCTTCATAGCTATGCCAACTCTTCGGAATCCCAAGGAGAGCTAAGCTCACCAATTCATCATCATCAACACTGACTCCTACACTCCCAAGCTCATCCCTGCATTGGAAAAACTTTGTCAAGTATACCGGAATAGTGTCATTCTTCTCCATTTTTATTTTTTTGAGCTTGTCTTTAAGCGCCAACTTCCTCTGGTCGCTTCTGCTTTGGAGCAAATATGTCAAAGCCTTCCACATAACATATGGAGTGGCTTTCCCATTAAGGCTTGAGACAATATGGTTTCTCACACCTTCCAACAGAATCCTCCTCGTCCTTGCTACTTTATTTTGCCATTCGTCAAGTATCGCAGCATCCACCGAAGTGGGCTTAGGAACATCTCTCTCGATGAATTCCTTCAAGCCATTATCTTCAAGCACCGCCTCCATCCTGTCCTTCAAGGCTATGTAGTTAGAGTTGCCCTCGAGTGCATACTCCAACCACAACCCATTGAAAGACATTTCAATGTATACCCAACTGTCGCACCAAGAAACTCCTGAAGCAAATTCAAATTGTCCACCAGCACAAACTCACTTCACAATTGCAATCTTCAATCAACAATGCTCCTATACCATGTAGAAATTATATGAACTAAGCATGCATATTTCCTAGATCCACTTGATCTCACACTATTTAACTTTATGCAAGATACTGAATTTATTCCACTTGTTAATCTTTTGCGGAAAATTTAATTGCACACACATGTGAAGCATAAACAAAAATAATCTATTGCACATAACACAGTTTTTAACCGGGAAAACCTGAAATTGAAAACCCCAACTATATAATATGTAACATGGATATCATATGACAATCTCATACAAAGCATACAAAGCTTATCACAAGCTCTCAGTACAGTACAATTGTCATACACTAATCAGGACCAATCTTGCAAATCCATGCATCGATCTTTGCCTCTTGCTATCCTGCCTCCATTGTGCAATCCAAGCTGATTACAAAGACCAATTCAATGTAATCCCACTCTCATTGACTGCGTGATTATCATTGGCAACTCCAATGTATATGTATATGCAATTCATGCATCACTATAGTCACAACAGATAGTCTATCTTGCCCTTTCACTTATCTCTCCACTGGTCTCCACTGAACCTGCCATGCACTGTAGTTAACTGTTGTATTTTTTAGTTGATTAATGAGTTATTAGTTGTGAATTAATTAACTAATTAATTCACTCCACTCTCACTAGTGTATCAATCAGCGAGACTAGATGCAACTAGCTCAACTGAGTCTAACTGAGTTAAACTGAATACAACTCCATAACTACTTCTTCCAACCATGTCATAACTCTGCCACTTGAGTTCTAACTGATTCCTCCATGCATTAGCTCCAGTAAACCCTTAGGAATTGTGTAATTCCTTCATCATATGATGTGCCACATCTGTGCACTGAACTGAAGTGCTCCAAGAGAATAAGTTGTTGTTTAGAGTCTGAATATTATTAAGAGCTAATAATAATCGACATGCATTTATTTTTAGATCAGCGCTCTATAAATAGACTTCGCCGAATATTCTAAAAATAGAATCTCATCTATTTTTCACATTTGACCAACCATCAACAAATAGCCTCTTGCTACATATAAAATATGCTCACCATGTCTAAAATAGACATACACCTAAAAATAGCCTGTGTGGGCCCCACCTAGTTTAGGTGATTATTTTCCAACTAGGATCAAGGATAATGTTTCAGGATGTCTCATTCACTTTTTCTTGTTGCAATCTTCAACAAATTTTACTCAAAATTTAATATAGTTAAAACCATATAATCACCAAAATTTTAAAAATGATTTTATAATGTACATTTAAAAAACACAATAAACAATTTAGAATTCATAATTTTACTAAAATTTTCTGTTAAGTTTGATGTAATTTATAAAGTCCACAATTTTCAAATTGTTAAGAAAATAAGAAAACAAAAATACTAAAAATCCGTTTCAATATACGTCATGAAAATATCTTTCTATCCTACCTGAAGGACTTGACTTCGATTCTTTTTTAATTATGCAGCTTCAGTTTGAATGATGATTATCTTGGGTAGAAGAGTATGGAATGCCATTGTGGTGTGGCTAGGCAGAATACTATTTTAAGTTATGAAGACCAATTAATCAAAAAATGAATATAAAAATAATATCCATAATTATGAGGTATTTAAATGAGATTATCTTGGGGAGAAGAATATGGAATGGCATTGTGGTGAAGCCCCAAGAATTTTTCGTTGTGAGAAAAAATGAATATTAAAAAAAAAATGACATCGTGGTGAAGCTTGAAGAATATTATTTTAAGTTAATGAATATAAAAGTAATATTTACTTATTGATGTATGATGAGGCAGGTCATTTAGTTAATATTAATTTAGTTAACATTTAAAATTTATGTCTTTTAAATTTTAAAAAATAAATAAATTATTAAAAGGTAATATTAAGTTTTAAATGTAAACATTTAAATGTTGATTAAATTAATAAAAAAAATTAAGTTAAAGTTAATTTTTTATTAAGTTGTGAATAGGTTTTGTTACAATATTATAGCTTATCAATACCACATGTCTAAAAAAATAATTTTTTTCATAATCAAAATATTTTATAACAATATGACACGATATTCACCATATTCGCCCCTACTTTATTGTGAATATTATTAACATATAAATAGGCTTTGTTACAATACCATGGACTAATAACATGGCTTATCAATACCACATGTCCAAAAAACTTAAGTTATTTCACAATCAAAATATTTTATTTTATAATATATTTTTTAATTAAATATAAAATAAAAAGGTTATCATTAATTTTGAGATATATTTAAACCCTCTATCTTCATGTCTACTAAAAAGATTTTCATAGAAATTAATTCAAAATTTTAATAAAATAAAAAATGAGAATAGTTTTATATATTAAGATGTGAAATTTATATAATATAAATAACATTGATAAGAACCAGCATAGATCCATCTTAACTAAGGATCCAAGCTACCAGAACAAGAAAATTGACTAACAATAAAAAAGGAAAGATATTGCATGATTGCTTTAATATTTTCATTATTTTATTTTCTTTAACTTGATTGTTAATATTTTACAACCAATTGCATTTTTTTAATTTATATACACTCTTAAACACAATTCATGGAATCAAATTTGAGAGAGAGACAGAGAGAGATGGAGTGGGAGTGGGAGATAGAGGGAGGAAATAACAAAGATATAAAGAGATAGAGTTGGAGAGAAAAGGAGAGAGGGAGATGGAGTTGGAGGGGGAGAGATAGGGAGGAAATAACAAAGAAATAAAGAGATAGAGGTGGAGAGAAAGAGGGAGAGGCAAGGGAGATATGGGAAGAGAGGAGAGGAGAGGTATAAGGAGAGAAGGGGAAGAGAGAGAGAGGGAGACACATAGATGGAGGGGAGAGAGAAGGAGAGAGGGGGGGAGGTAATGAAAAATTTATATGGAAGAGAGAGAGAGAGAAAGTGATGGGGGGAAGAGACAGAGGGAGGTGGGAGAGAATGACAGAGAGTGGAAGGAATCGAGAGAGGACTCGATAGAGAGAGAGAGGGAGAGAAATATGGAGTTGGAGAGGGAAAGAGAGAGGGAGGGAGGAAGAAATACATAGAGGAAGAAAAGTGGAGCGAGAGAGGGAGTGACAAGGGAGAGATGGAGAGAGAGATGGAGAGAAGGGCAAAAGAGAGAGAGAGAGAGAGAGAGAGAGAGAGAGAGAGAGAGAGAGAGAGAAGGGAAAGAGAGAGAGAGAGAGAGAAGGGGAAGGAGGGGGAGAGAGATAGATATATATGGAGAAAGACAGTATGTTTGGGGGGCGAGATAAAGAGAGGGAATAAGAAAAATACACATAAATATAAATATAGATATTATATAGTATTATATAACCAACCTAGATCCATATTAGCCCTGAATCTATCAACATCGAGAGGGATCAAATATCTCAAGGTGCAAATCTTTCCTAATGTTTTTCACTCAAAAAAGAGGTGTGCACCTTGAAATATTTGATCTCTCTCGGCGCTTGATAGATCTGGGGTTAATATGGATCTAGAATGACACGTATGGACAATAAAAGAGTGTCACAACATGTAATGTTATAACTTGTGTAGAGAGAGTGCCATTCCAAGGCCACCTCTCTCTATTATCAAACAAATCCTTTCTACCTTTTTCATTTTTATTGACATAATGATGTGGACGTCAATATTCCACTCCCCGGTTCGAGGTAGGATGACACATGCAACAATATTTGTGGCATCAAATTGCACACTAAACCACTTCTTTCTATCATAAATGCTTAGAGTAAGAGCCTTAACTGATTCCTTCTTCAAAAAATCATAAGAGTCTTAGGAATTTTTTGAGAACGAAAGCTCAACATTTTATTGGCAAAGTTCATACATAAATAAAGTAATGTCGTAATAAAACCTTATGAACTACCTATAGTGTGTTCTGTTCTCTAAGAGTTTCGAATTTGCTTCTGGTTTGTTGGTGTGGTCTTAATGTTAGCCATGTTATATTTCAAACCATCATTGCACCTAGTACGACCAATTAGGGTGCCTTTGGATGTTGCAGATATACATTTCTTGGTTTTCAATGACAAACATAATTCTTATATTTGGGTTGCATTTCCTTAAACAAATTCAAGCCACTAATTTATTAAATTATTGATGCAAACAAATTACAAAATCCACTAATTTTTTAATCTAAAACTTAAGAGTATTTGTAATTACTTCCAGTTATATTTCACTGTATGCTTTGTTATATGTTAGTTGATTAGGATACTCAATTCTCATCTGAAAGACATAGGTTCAAGTCCAACCAAGAGAATTTATTTCGCAAATTCTTTTAAATTAACAAAAATATATGTTCCTTTTAAAATATTTTGCATGGAGGAAAACATTCAATGCAATGCTTTCGTAGTTTGCGATAACTCTTCTTTATTAAAATTTCCGTGACAAGGGGAACATTTTTTTCCTGTATTGTAGCAAATAGTTGGATAACGAAAATGTTCTTGTGCTATGAAGTGGATGTTTATTGTTTGATACGGATATAAATCCTAATAGGGGGAACTTTGAATTACCATATTCATTGTTTACTTCGTCATTTTTTCTTGTAAATGTGTTGTATCCTTGAAAATGCAGTGCATTTTGAAGGTTAATATGATCTTTGCCATGTCATTAATTGTGCACTTATGTTTCACCCCCAAAATCATATTGTGGGAATATTAATCTCGAGATTGAAAGTTGTTCTTGAGAGTTCTATGTGAGGGATAAACATTGAAGGATAATTTTACCTCTCATGGCCCACTGAATTTATCTTCCCATTTGGGGAATTTTCCTTGAGTCCATGGGGATTTGGATGTACCAAGTCATGGAAAATCATGACTCTTTTGCCATATGCAAAAGGAATATGAGCGTTCAAGTTGTTTACTACAGGTTGTAGGTGATTGTGCTTTGTTTTAGGGCCAAACTCTGTTTTACCCTTGTGTTATAACTTCTCGTTAATTTTAGCCACGTGTCTATACAACACTCTAAGGTATAGGGTGTTCAACAACACTAGAAAGTTTTCATTATAAGGCACACAAATACTTACTTCCGGACTATGACTCTAGCCTATGTGTCTTTTAGTGAACCCATTATCGACTTTGCAGAATTAAGTGTTCAAGAATCTTCAACACAATAGCTCTCCAATTTTTCTTTCAACACTTGGCCAATTTCCTCATTCAATATTTAACTTAACTTCGCAATATGAACACTTCGATAGTTCAACAATAACAAACACCAAAACATACAGTGAGCTATCTTATAAAACACGTGTACATGGGAGGTGGAACTACCAACAACAAATTCCCCTTATTCTTACATTAATGTTTAATAATTCAAATATAATTTACAACAACCTAGCCAATTTGCTGGAAAAATAGACTTTAAAATAATTTTTTCAGCCTTGGCTCACACCTAGACCAACCAAAATACAAAACATGGTCGTACGCAACTCTTGACAGAGTTCCCAACTTGATCATCCAAAACCCATACTATTTGAAATCCAACTTGCCTAAGAAAACTATAAACTTATCCCACTTGCCTCATCCTGGGTGAGCCTCGGCTCATTTCCCCACTTTGTGGTTTGTTTGATTCCTTAGCTTGTTTTGTGCTTTCGGTTCTTGCTTTGTGATTTTCATTCTTCATTTTATGTGTTCTTGTGATCTGCCTCTCCCCAACCTCATGAACATGCAATTGTACTTTTCAAGTACTTCGATTGGGCGGTCACGCCCTTTAGGATGACCCCCATCTAACGCTTCAAGCAAACTCGCACGTTTGATGTTGGGTGCTCCCCTCACTCGGTCTCTTTATGTGCACGACACATGTTCGCCCATGCTTGGCACCCGACGCCCCACCTTCGTGTGGGCACACCTAAAGCACGCAACTCGTCATGTCGCGTCTTATGTCGCATTGAACCCATTAGGAACGTACTTGGCATCTAAGTCATCCGTCACATAAGCCCAGCCCAGTTTCGCCACCGCAATTCCTTCCCTTACCAGAGTTTTCCATCTATTGATTCTATTGTCCGTTTTCTCCATCCATAACGAACTTCAAATCTATAGACAATCCACGACTCTCGAAGCTTCGAGGTTGGAACCATGATGCCTACTACTTACAAAGTGCATCACCAAATTGGTGATTTTAACTTTTGTCGAATTCCCACCATCAAAATGGGCTATGATACCAACTATGATGAAGGGACGAGTTGTGAAGAGCACAACTTTCTTCAAATCCAGGTTTCAAAATTGAGCCCTGATACCAACTATCACGACCCCACGATGATTTCACCACTTCGACCACTAAGGGCGTGTGACATTGACAAGTTTTCGTTGCAAACACAACTAGCTTTCAAATTATGCCTCTGGCCTATGTTCCCCTTAACTAACACACTATAGACTTAGTAGAATTATGTGTTCAAGGTGCTTTGACACTATATCCCTTCAATTGTTCTTTCAAAACCTAGCCAATTTATTAGTTCAATATTTAACTTAACTTCGCAATATAAACACGTCATTAGTTTAGCAATAACAAACACCAAAATGTACAGTGCACAATCTTATAAAACACATGTACAAGGGAGGGGGAAATCCCAACAACAAATTTGCCTTGTTATTTTATTAAAATTCAATGATTCAAATCAAAATTGACAACAACCCAACCAATGTGCTGGAAAAACAAAATTTACAATAATTTTACATAAGTCGTGTGCAGCCTTGGCTCGCACCTAGACGAGCCAGAATACAAAACAAGGTCATGTGCAACCCTTGATAAAGTTCGCACCTTGACCAGCCAAAACATAGACTATGCAAAGCTAAAGTTGGCTCATAAAACTGGAAACGTATCCCACTCGACTCGACTTGGGTGAGCCTCGGCTTGTTTCCCCACTCTGCAATTTGTTTTCTTCTTTAGCGTGTTATGTGACTTTGGTTCTTGCTTTATTATTTGCACTCTTAGTTCCAGTGTTCCATCAATCTTGCAATTTTCCTCTCCCGAACCTCATGAACTTGCATTTATACTTGTCAAGTCCTTCGGTTGGGCAGTTGCGCCATTTGGGCCTACCCCCTTCTAATGCTTCAATCTGACTCCCCATTCAACATTGGGTGCACCGCTCACCCGACCTCTTTGCATGCACGGCACGCGATCGCCCACAATTGGCATTGACACCCCACCTTCATGTGGGTGCACGACCCGTCGCACTCAACCTGCTTGGTGTGTACTTGGCATCGAAGTCGTCTGTCGTATATGGTATGTCAATCACATGGTGTCATTACACGGACGCTTGACTTAGTTGTCCCGTCGCACGAATCCTCGCATGACTCCACCAACGTCGTCAAGTTGACATGGGTAGTGCAAGTCCATCTTGGGGCATACCTTCAAGCGCACTAAATCCCAAGGGTCTAATAACGATGGAGACATGGCTTCCCATGGGCATCAAGAGCTAGGTGTTATTTGACAGGATCACGTTTCCGCCCCCGTATGGGGCGTCGAGCAGGTTCTTTAACCCGTAACTCATTTCTCCCTCTCACGTAAACCAATCACAGTGGTATTTTGTAGGGCTCTCTCAGCTGAAAACTTATTTTAGTGGGGTTTTCTAAAATTTGTAAACAACACATTTTTTAAACCACGCAGATGTGAAAATTACCCACAGTGGAGTTTTGAAAGCGTTTTACATCGCACACAAGCTCAAACTTTAACCGACCTGATGTGCACGCAAGATGAGACTTTGACTTGTCTTTTGTGTGAGTGAAGTAATGAATTGGTTCAATGTTATAAAGAAAGAACTGAATTGATAAGTGGACAACCTTAATATTTCTGCTAATTTAGTTTATGTCAATATCAATTGAGTTTGTAATGGTGACTTTTAAAAATAGTTAATATTCGTTGCAGTAAAATTGGATCATGATATACTTTTCCTGAATAGCGAAAATAAAATCATGATATACTTTTTCATAGATAGTTAATATAAATGTTCCAGTGGATTAATCTTTCAACATCAATAATAAATGTGTTTTATGTTAACTTAGTAATAAACACATTATGCCTTCTGAATGACAACTAAAAATGATATTTTGTATCGTAATCAACAATTACAAAGTACGATATGATTAACAACATGGGTGATTGAATATGAAAATGCCAACATAGTATGCGGGTTTCTAATTAAATTTGACTAAATTAAAACACATCAAGGTGAATTTGAGTTCAATGAATGGGTAAGCAATGATCTCCATTGATTGTGTCCAATACCATTAAACATCACTTTGGTGGATTTTTTTTAGTGTAAATTTTTCCTTTATATTAATATATAAATTATTATATAATATAAATGTTATGATAACATCCACTGAAAGGGAAAAAAACTAGTTCATTCATTCACATATAACTCCTCTTGATTCAATTAATTATTTTGATATTCCATTCATGTATATGGTAGAAGTTTTATCTTTTCAATTTTAGATATTATTTTAGTTAATATTTTTAATATTTGTGTTTTATATATATAGTTTTAATTATAAGTATCCTAGATCTATCTCTCTTTTAGGGTGAGTGAAAAGAGATTTGATCCCTCTAGGAGCTTGGTAGATCTGAAGTTAAGAAAGATCTAGACCAATATAAAAAAGGAAAAGATAGTAAGAATATTGAAGATATAAGTTTGATGTTAAAGGATATGTCTATTTAAATTATAAATGCTATTGGAAAGAATACAAATAATCTATACCACATAGATGAATAAGTGAGATAGGAGACAGAAAGAATAGTTAAAAAAGAAAGAAAGAAAAAAAATCATACCTTTCTCAACCTTTGGGCTAAGATTAAGTGTGATAACCACTTAATATTAACTTACAGTATTCCATATTCTTCACCCCAAAATAATCCCATTTAAATACTTAAAATAGTATCCATTCAATATTCTTCTCCCCGAGATAATTTCATTTAAATACTTAAAAGTTCACTACAATGCCATTCCATATTTTTCTCCCCAATCATCCTTCAAACTGAAGGATAGAAGGATATTTTCATGACGCATATTTAAATGATTTTTAGTATTTTTTGTTTCTTACTTTCTTAACAATTCGAAAAATGTGGACTTTGTAAATTACACCAAATAGAGAAATCTTTACTAAATTTTTAAGAAAAATTATAAATTATAAATTATTTAATGTGTTTTCTAAATATACACATAGATTTAGTGCTGTAGAAGAAAACTTTTAAAACCTTACTGATTATATTGCTTCAAATACACTAGATATTGAGTAAGATTAAAAATATTAAATTACTTAAAACAAAATTTTGAATACACACATAAATCCAAACCCTTGAAACTCTATTGATTATTAGGCTAAAACTGAATTATATGATACAACCAGCTGAAAGTGAAGATTCAAAAAATCCCTTGAAACTCTACTAATTATTAGGCTAAAACTAAATTAATGATACAACCAGCTAAAACTGAAGATTCAAAAAATATCTTATCAATTTGCATCAAAATTAACTGAAAAAAATGCTAGAGAAATAAAGAAAAATGATATTTTTCAAAGAATTCGACACAGTAATTCCCTTGGCAAAAAGGTAACATATAATTATCTTGTATGTAAATTAATTTGAAAATGTACACTAATTATCTTGTAAGTAAATTAATTTAAAAATGTACACACAATATGAAGAAGGAAACTCATATAAAACGTGAAACTTGAGCAACCTAACAAGATGGACTCATCTGATTTTCCAATCCTTAAAACCAAGTTTACTTCTATAAATCTTTGCTAATGTAGCAAACTAACTCTAAATAATACATACGGAACAGATTCTTGTTCACCAATCGGTGATTTTATTTCATCTATTTACAACAATCATAACACACAATTATATAAACACAATGTTCTACAACCATGGAACCTTATGTATTTTTCCTCAATATATATATATATATATCCAGTACTCGCATTTAGAAACAACATGTCTTGCACAACCAACAACAACATAGAGGCACTGGGCTGCAAATCGATGAGAAAACACAAATTAATAACGCAAAATCATAACCAGTTTATACCTACAGAAGAACCAGGCGAAATATTTGTGAGCATCATTCAAGAAAATAATTGGCGAAATGAAAAGGAGAGGAGGATAAGAGAGCGGAACCAGGCGGAGGAATTCCACGAGTGTAGGCTGCAGGTGGTGATGAAAACTTGTTGTCAGCCATGGATGCTTAAGATTCGATTTTAACCCGCAGAAATGAAGGTAGGAAGAGAGATAATAATGAACAGGCTATGTGATCTTGCATGATTGCAGTGGATGTTATATACAAATAAGAATACAAACAGAAGCAAAGGTTGAATGCTTTCATTTTACCCAAAGGCATATCTTCCCATCAAAACTCGGTTGAGCGATTACTGTTATAAAAAAATTAATTTCATTTGGGCGGGTTTTCAAATTCAAACTCAAAATTCAAACGAGTGTGTTATTAAATGCGTATGTGGTATATCATATACCATAGAGTTCCGACGATCTGGCGGTGACAGAAATTCCATGTCCATATTGTCATGGTGGTGCCTCTTCCGGAGTCGAGCGGATATAAGCGGAGAGGTCGTGACAGGTGGGGAGTCACATGTCACAATAGGCCGAGAAGATGTGCTTAGCTACTCAAAAATTCTCGAGGATATCGCACGATGGTGTTAGAAATTAATGGAGAATAGGTTATGTAGTTATCATTTTCTCTTTATTTGACATTCAGTTCCTATTAATTAGGAATCTGTTTTTCCTATGTATCTATTTAATTCTTGATGCTTAATGAAGAACTCCAAGCGAATGCATTTGCTGGTGGGAGCTCCTGGTGATCTGCACCTGTGAGCTCCCGTGTGTTTGTCCAAAATTCTGTCTTCTGCATTTCTTATCATGGTATCAGAGCTCAGGGAGAGCTGAGAGAGGCTGAGTGTGAAGGCCGTGAGGGCATTTTACCAAGGCCGTGAAGGCATTTTTATGTGCTGTGGATTGCTTGGAGGTGGAGCAGATCGGACAGAGCTTGTAACAGATCGGACAGAGCTTGTAAGCTCAAGTGGTAAGCTTTATCCATTGGATGTCTGTTAGTTCTGCATTAAACAGATTTTTTTCTCAAGGCCGTGAGCCTGTTTAAATCTACCTGTCTAGTCTTAAACTTTGAGTTGTCGGCATCAAGAACAAATCCTGCCTTAAATGCAGCCATAGCTGTTTGATATTCCTCCAGAGAAAAGCACGCAATACATTTACGTAGGTAAGCATTTGCCAGAGAAGGATCCAATTCTATTGCCCGGTTTGCATCAGCCACAGCGTCTGTATAATTCTCGAGCTTAATGTTCGCCCAGGCCCTGTCAACATAAAACCCGGCATTGGAAAGCTCCAGTCGTATGGCCTGCGTGTACAAATCGACGGCCTGTTCGAACTCGTCTGTCTGTTGAATTCTTTTGTGAATTGCCTGGTATTTGGATCTTTCTATTCATATCTATCCAGATTCGCCTCGAATGAAATCAAACAACTAGGCAGATTGCGCCTTCTTTTTTCTGAAACACTTGCTGCTGTTAATTAGAACGACATCAATTTTATATGCGTCGACGATTTTTTTTTGTATTATTGGTGGAACTGTTTATAATGTTTTCAGTCAAAGGTGGCTTCAATTCATTGAAATTTTAGCCAGAACCTGCGATAGTAATTGGAGGGATATCTTGCAATATCAGGGATTCTTGAATTTGTGATTGGAAAATTCCGAATTTGAAGGTGTAGAACAGGCTTCAAGCTGGCGGCATACATAGTAGCTTTGTGCAGAAGACGTTCAAGAAGCAGCTACCTCTCCATCAGATGCTGTAATTGTAGTGCTTTTAGAATGGATTTATGATATTTCTCTCAAAACACAGAGTTCGTGTTGAAACATTTGATCTAGCATATCACCCATCGAGTCAGGTATTTTACCACTAAGCTTATTGTGTGAAATGAAAACATAATTTAGGTTTGAAGTCCCATCGAAAAAAAACCGAGTATATATTTCAGTCGACTTCTCCTTGAAACCGGGTATATTTGATTGCAGAAGTTTTATATATATATATATTGATTTGAAAATTTGATCCAAGTGTGGTTAAAAAAAATTGGATACAATCAAGAGTTTTTTTTAATTCTATTTGAAACTTGAAGGCCCTCATTAAGTAAATTTTTTTTTATCCAATTTGTTTTTCTCCAAGATGAATGCTCAGATGGAAGATTATTTAAATGAAAGCAGCAAATTGGATGGTTCCAATTACGCAAATTGGAAATTTAAGCTTCAGACTTTACTTGAAGGTCAGAATACCTATAGCATTGTCATCGGTGATGAAGGTAAGCCGACTGTTGCAAATGGTGGAACGAATGCAACAATTCAAGAATGGGAGAAAAGGGAGCTGAAGGAAAAGGTTCTACTAAAATTGTCAGTTAAAGATTGCATCATCCCTCATATTCGGGATTGCAAGACAGCGAATGAGATCTGGACAACTCTCAAAGACATGTATGAAATCAAGAACACCAACCGAACCTTGTTCCTCAGGAAGAAGATCCTCTCAATCAAGATGGAGGAGAATGAGTCTATTTCGTCATTCTTATCCCGGATAAAGGAAGTTAAAGATAAACTATCTGATATCGGTCAAACCGTGGCAAATGATGATCTGGTGACAATCACCATGAACGGTATGACAGATGACTATCAGATGTTTATAACTGGATTGAATGCAAGGGAAAAGCCTCCGTGTTTTGAAGAGCTCACTGGAATTTTGCTACATGAAGAGGAAAGGAGGTCGTCTCTCAAGCCTCAAGATCCAGATCTTGCATTGATAACAAAGTTCAAGCCAAAAGGGAGAGCGATGGCTGATCAGAGGAGGGGCAACACATCAAAAATGACACCACAAGGTATGACCTCGTATAGAAATAACTCTGCTCTTGAATGTTTTTATTGTGGTAAGATAGGCCATATTGCTAAATTTTGTCGCAAGAAGAAGGCAAATCAAGAGAGGTACAATCAGAGAAGGCATGCAGGTCATTTGGCGGATGCAGATGCAGATACAGACCCAGATCAGAATTTGGATGTTAGACTATTTATGGCCGAGGCTGACACTGCTACTGAGGAGGATGAATCAGATATTTGGTTCGTGGATTCTGGAGCCTCCTCGCATATGTCAGGTAAAAAGCAATGGTTCATAAATTTTAAAGAATCCAACTCTGGAGTAAAAGTCTATCTTGGAGATAATAGTGGGTACGAGATCAAGGGACATGGAGATGTCCTTGTTACTCTGCCTGATGGTAAGATCAGGAATATATCTTATGTGTGGTATGTTCCTGGCATTAAGAAGAACCTGATTTCTGTGTCCAAGATTACAGATCAGGACCTCAAGGTAGAATTTTTTAAATCTTATTGCATTATTAAAGATTTGTTGGATCAGATGAAGCCCATTGCTACAGGTATTCGCATAGGAGGACTCTACAAATTGGATGTGAAAAGTACGCCTCAGCAAGCCTTGATGTCGTCAAATAAGTCTGCTGAAAATTTGTGGCATTAGCGACTTGGGCATATTAATTTTGGTGATCTACTTCTGCTGCAAAACAAAGGTATGGTAGAGGGTCTTCTTGTTTTGAAAAATTTGCATATTGATTGTGAGGCATGTGCGTTTGGTAAACAACATAGAGATGAATTTCCTGCCGTTAAAGATAGAAAACAGAGGGATATACTTGAACTTGTACATACTGACTTATGTGGCCCGATGCAGACGAGGTCGTTAGGGGGGGCCTATTATTTTTTAATCTTTGTTGATGAATGTACAAGATTCACATGGGTGTATTTTCTTAAACAGAAAAGTCATGCTTTTGAATATTTCAAGCAATTCAGAAACATGATTGAGAAGCAAACAGGAAATTTCATCAGGATTCTTCGATCAGATCAAGGGGGGGAATTCAAGAAAGGAGTCTTCATCAAATATTGCAACGAGCATGGGATACAGCAGCAATTCACAACACCTTACACTCCTCAGCAGAATGGAGTTGCTGAGAGGAAAAACAGAACACTGGTGGAGTGTGCTCGCAGTATGTTGAAAGGTAAGAATCTAACCAATGGTTTTTGGGCAGAAGCTGTTAATACTGCAGTATATTTAAAGAATAGGAGTCCTACTAAAAGTCTTGAGTATAAAACTCCTTTTGAAGCATTGTTTGGCTTCAAGCCTGCAGTAAGTCATCTTAGAGTATTTGGTTGTAAAGCTTTTGCACATGTTCCTAAAGAGAATAGGAAGAAGTTAGATTCAAAGGCCATTAAATGCACGTTCATTGGATACTGCAGTGAGTATAAGGCTTATAAATTGTTTGACCCTGCTACTCACAAGGTGTTTGTCAGTAGAGATGTATTATTCCATGAATAGATTGATGATGGAAATCCTGTCCAAAACAATGAAGAATGGCATGTGCCCTTACTCTCAGAAGAGGATACTGAAACAGGAGTCAGTCTGCAGCAGGAACAGAAGCAGGAACAGCAGTAGGTACAGCAGCAGCAGGATAATGTGGAGTTCAGTCCACAAAGGGAAGAAATAAGCAGAATAATTGAACCCCCACCACTCAGAAGATCAAACAGGCCAAGACAGTTACCAGCTCGATATAGGGATTGTGCGCTTATGACTGGTATGTTAAACATTGCAGAACCTTCTAACTTTTATGAAGCTAGTAAAAGTCTTGAATGGAAGAAAGCAATGAATGAGGAATATGAATCCATCATTAAGAACAATACTTGGGATCTAGTAAAACTTCCTGATGATAAACAACCCATAGGTTGCAAATGGTTATTTAAGTTGAAATTTAGAGCAGATGGGTCTATTGATAAACATAAAGCAAGGTTGGTGGCAAAGGGATATTCCCAGATAGAAGGTATTGATTTTGAGGAGACATTTTCCCCTGTTGCAAAATTAAACACCATCAGAATGATCATTGCTTTAGCCACTAAACATCATTGGAAAATACATCAATTAGATGTTAAGTCTGCTTTCTTAAACGGTGATTTAAAAGAAGAAGTATACTTAGTACAACCTGAAGGATTTGTTAAGAAGGGAGAAGAACATCTAGTGTGTAGATTAAAGAAAGCTTTATATGGTTTAAAGCAGGCACCTAGATCCTGGTATGAAAAAAATTGATTCTTTTTTCCTCATGAATGGTTATGAAAGGAGCAAAAATGATCCCAATTTATATACCATGTTTAATAATGAAGGGCAGATAGTGGTGATTTCTTTGTATGTAGATGATTTGATAATAACGGGAAGTGCAGACAATCTCATTAAAGAAATCAAGCAGCAATTATCACAGAAATTTGAGATGAAGGACCTTGGAGAAATGCAATACTGTTTGGGTCTAGAAGTTTGGAGAGATTCAAGTCAAACTTTCTTGTCCCAGGGTAAGTATGCAAAGAGTCTGTTATCCAGGTTTAAGATGGATGAGTGTAAGCCTTCATGCATACTTCTACAGCTGAATAGCAAACTTCAGATGAATGATGGTTCGAAATATGCAGATGCAACATTGTACAGATAGTTGGTTGGTAGTCTTATTTATTTGACTACAACAAGACCTGACTTAGCCTATGCAGTGAGTGTTTTGAGTCAGTTTATGACTCAACCCCATGACAGTCATTGGAGTGCAGCGAAAGGAGTATTAAGGTATCTGCAAGGAACATCAGATTTTGGTATTTTGTATTCTGACTCATTTGATGTTAAGTTGACAGGTTATACAGACTCTGATTGGGTGGGAAATCTAGATGACAGAAGATCAATTATAGGTTACGCCTTCAACATTGGTTCCGGGGTCATCTCTTGGTGCAGCAAGAAGCAGCATACTGTTGCTTTATCCTCGGCAGAAGCTGAATATCAAGCTATGTGTGCAGCGACATGTGAGGCAGTTTGGTTGCGTAGACTTCTCCAAGATGCAGGGGAAGAACAGACAGAAGCTACGATCATCAATTGCGACAATCATAGTTCCATCAAACTGGCTTACAATCCTGTGTTTCATAAAAACACTAAGCACATAGACACTCAATTTCATTTTGTTAGGGAGAAAGTGCAGTCCAAAGAGATTTCTGTAGAATATTGTAATTCTTGTGATAACATGGCTGATATATTCACTAAGCCACTAGGAAGACTAAAGTTTGATTTGTTTAGGGATACTTTAGGTGTGTTTAAAAATCCCTTTCTCCATTAAGGGGGGGTGTTAGAAATTAATGGAGAATAGGTTACGTAGTTATGATTTGTTCTTTATTTGACATTCAGTTCCTATTAATTAGGAATCTATTTTGCCTATGTATCTATTTAATTCTTGATGCTTAATGAAGAACTCCAAGCGAATGCATTTGCTGGTGGGAGCTCCTGGTGATCTGCACCTGTGAGCTCCCGTGTGTTTGTCCAAACTTCTGTCTTCTGGATTTCTTATCGGCATGGACATGTATAGTGAAGGGCCACAATAGGGGCACTAAATTCCCTATGGGCTGGTTATGTGTTGTCCTCGGAGTTGGGGGAATGCCGACAGGAGTCTGGAGTTATTTCAGCCTAACGGAAGTGGGGAAATTGCTCCGCTTGGCTAGAATACTCTTTGCATAATTGTTCAACTAATTAACGTTGAATGAGAAATCTCAAATCTTGAATCATGATGTCAATTCATTTAATAAGAAACCTATCATATACGTATTATGCAAGAATTTTTTTTGTGGAAAATGATGCTATGAAATTTGTTAATTTACATAAAATCAAATTATGTTTTTATATTTTTGTGTATATTTAAATTTTTAAATGTATATTTTTGGTAAACCCAAGTTCTATATGTTGAAATAGTAGGGAGAAATTGATTCTTTGATTTGTGGATTAATTTAAGCAGTCAAACTAGTTCATTCTTGTGCATGCTCAGGTTCCTAACATTTAGGAATGTCTCTAAAAAATAAGACAAGTTAGGATGCAATTCACTGATGTGTTGAAATTGAAAGTTGAGTTCTTGATTTTCTAATGCGATTTAATTAAGGAAAAGAACTTGCAGTTAAGTCTCAAAGAGATAGGGCAAGTTGCATGAGCAGTTAATTCATGCTAACTCAATCAATCACAAAATCATTCCTTAGTTAGAAAATTCACTAATTTTAACCATTATAATTGGCTTTAAAAGGGAGAACTAAGGCACAAGTTTGATCATTGTATTGTGAGCATGAGTTGGTGAGACAAGTTAATAGAGCTTGCAATTTTGTGAGCAGATTGCACAGATTTGTGTGTGAGAGCTTGTGAGAGAAAGAGTGTGCAAGAGAAGCTTGTGCATAGGTTGGTAGAGGGCAGCAAATATTAGCAGTCTTGCAAGGCTTTGAAGCTTAGATCAAGCAAGGAAAGACAAGTGTGTCTTTTAAATTGAAGCAGTTGTATTTTGTAAGAGATCAATTGCCCAATTTTCACTATCAATAAAATTCTCATCAAGCAGAGGGTTTTCCCAGTTGGGTTCTCTAGAAAAAATATTGTGTTTTGCTTCTGTGTGAATGTGATTGATTTCTTTTACTATTTTGTTGCATCTAGCAGAGAATTTTTGTGTTTATATGAGAAAAAAATATATTTCAGATTGCTCATATTAGCAAATCAAGATTTTGTGGATTTTCTACACCCTATCTCAGAAAGCCACACACCCATACCTGAACCTAAGCATTCTGGAAAATAAAGTTTTTAATATTAAGGTGGCCCAATAGTTTTAGCTCATAAAGAGCAATTCTTATTTAAGGGTTCAATAAAATGTCCTTATTTGGTAGTATCATTCAAGCCCTTACATCTTAAAGACTAAAATATTTCAACCATTTTTTTCAGTAACACCCTAGATGGGCCCATCCGAAGGGGCCTCACATCTAGTCGACTAACTCAGGGAGTCTAAGGGGCCTCACGCCTAGCTAACTCATCTGATGGTGTCTAACCCTGATGGAACCAAGGAGAATTGAACTTGTGCCGCAAGACAGAGGGTCAAATACTTGTAAAGGGCTTCAACCAACTGGGCTACCCATCAGGCTGAAAAAAACTTTCAATCTAAAACACAAAACAAAAACAAAAAAAGAAGACACAAAGAAGGAGAACATAAAAGGGAATGAGCAATGCAAAAGTGAACCAAGATACAAGCTAGACATGAGCAACTCATTATAAGAAATAGAAGTTGCAACAATAGAAACGTTGAAGAAGGTAACAAAATGCACAACAAATTTTACGTATGAATGTTATCTCCCAAATGGTTTGTCATCGTAGCATTACTTCAGGATGCAAATTTAGTAACTCAGGTTTACATATCAAAGTTATCCACCATATTCTCTCTCATCGTAGCATTACTCCAGGATGCATACTTAGTAACTTAGGCCTCACATGCCATTATTCTCCTACAGAAGCACAAATGAAATTGTAATGGGAAAAGGAGAAACATGAATGAAAACACACACAAAAGGAAAGAAAAGTAGAAGAGGAATATCATAGTTAGAAAAAATAGAAAATGATTTCACTTGCCTGAAAAATTTTGTGATTTTTTTTATGAATAGAGATAATAGTAAACATTAGAGTGATGATGGAGGCTAGGGTTTCACCTTGTGCATGCATTGGGATCGATGAAGGGAAGCAAAATTAGTTGTACAACTGTCATTCGACAACATGGTATAGTCAATACTTGGCCCGTTGTTGTTAACAGGTGGTATCATGTGGTCTCGGTCGAATTTTAGAAAATAGAGGATCTAAAACCTCATCATTTCAAAGGAAGGGGGTTCTTACTCAGGCGTTTTTTCTTGGGTTGTATACAATAGCACGCGCTGTTACCAGGGGTTTACATCTGCAGGAGCGATTACAACGTTACTTTCACCACAAGCCAGAGAAAATGGTCAGCCCACAGGATTATGATGATTTGGAACTAGAACCAGAGGATATCCTATCAATTTGGGGCTTGGAGCCAACTCAACAAAATCTGGAGAAGGAAAAACTTCCAACTCGGTCTCCAGCTGGTAAGATGGGGCTAACAGTGTTAGATTGGAACCCTGTAGGTGGTTTAGTTTTCCTGGAAGAAGGAAAACCCATTTCTTCTACTATGTAGTGTGGTTCTCTTGACATTAGAGTTCAGGATGGTCAAGTGTTTGCAGTGGAACTGGGGGATCTAGTGGTAGGGGTGTAGGAGGAGCTCCTTGTAAGTCCAAAAATGCCTTCAGTTTTCCCATAATCTGTAAATTTTAAGGCGGCCTTGAATATATTGTCAAAAGTAGTGGTTTAAGGGGCCATGAGGGCCTAAAGTCTCGTTTGGTGATGAACCTACTTTCCACTGAATTGGGTTTAGCCCAAAGGGTCAATATATAGAACCCTTGCATGCAGAATAGATTTGAGACAGAGGGAGGTCGAGACCCTCGAACCCCAACGTTTTTACAGTTTTGGTACGGCAGGGGAGGGTTTTGAACCACAAAGTCGGACATTGAAGGTAGGAGCAGCTCTAGAATTTTTTGAGGAAGTTGAGAAGGTTGCAGGTCGCGGACCTTCAAAAGTGTATCATGGTTTTGAGCATGAAGAACTATTAGGTCTTGGCCCTCTGGGGTAGGGAGAAAGGGCTTCAATCCATAACCCAGAAGTGGAAGGGCAGTCCATAGACCTTGGAGAGTTTTTCTTTCAGAATGTGAAGGTGGAAGATCTCTTTGGGCAAAATATTGAGCAGTTCAAGTATGCTCGAGAAGGGAAAGCTAACTCCACATCAGTTGAGAATAGACAAACTACAGGAGCAAAGAGAAAAAAGGGGAGAGCTGTCAATAAAAAAAGCGGAATCCCCAAATCTTGTTCTCGAGGTCGATATACAAATTAACAAGGCCATGGAAGCATCGAAACTAATTCTAGTTGGGAGAGAAAAGGGAAGATGTTACTCGACAAAGTATATAACATAATGGATCATTAAGGCATGGTGTGTGGCTCCGGATATATAGGTAGAAGTGATTACACTGGCAAGGGGATAGTTCATGGTCAGATTCAGCAAGAGTGAGGCTTTAGAATGGGTACTAGAGTGGAACTGGTGTTTTGGGATATCACCAATATTATTCAAGAAATGGACTCCCCTCTTTGATGCTCAGAGGGAGAAACTAGAGGAAAATCTTGTTTGGGTTCGGCTCCCGACACTACCTCGGAAGTTATGGATAGAGGATGTATCTAAGGCCATAGGTAATACTTTGAGAATTTTCCTCGAAGCTGACATGTATTTTCTGGAGACAAAGAATAGGAATGTGGCCCATATTCTGGTTAGGCTAGACCCAAGAGAGGGTTTGGTTGATAAAATTGTGCTTAAACTACAAGGGTATTCGTACTCTCAAATAATAAACTATGAGAAGTTGTCTTTCCTCTGTCATAACTGCAACAATCATGGACATTTGGCGTGTGAGTGTCCATTGGGATACCACAGAAGAAGAAGGAAAAGGGGTGATCCAGGCTTCAAAGCCCGATCAAAAGCAGTAGAGGAGGAAAATATTCAAGAGGTGGAGATGGGGGACCAACAAATTGGGGTCCCAGAACGCATGGGGATCCAAGAAGAACAGAATCCAAGGCAAAGCCATGAATTTTTGGATATCACCCAGCATCGGGAGGCCCAGGATGAGGTTGAATCCATCAAACCTACACCCTAGTCGGCGGGTACTTTTTTTCCTCCCCTATTCTCTTTATCTGATTATCTGCATTCATTATTAGATATTCTCCCAAGGCCTGGTCCCTCCAGTTCATTACCTTCTAATGTATCTCGTAGTTGTAACTTATCAATTTCCATGGATAGTATTATTACCTCTATACCGACCCTTAATTTGTCATCTCCTTCCTCAACCGGCCTTGAGTGTGTCACCCTCCCTTTTCCATCTTCTGGGGGGCCTCACTATTACATGCAACACTGGGATAAGAGGGATATATCTTTAGATGCTATAGGAAGGTTGGGGGCTTTAAGGGAGATTATTATGCCTCGTAAGCCTCGAGGTAGGAAAACAAATATTTGTAAGGCACAACTTGTTGGGGTTCCCATGTTTTGGCCAGGTGACAAGACCAAAAGATGAGGCAACATAGAACCACTTTCAGACCTTAGGATCTAGCCCTCCTAGGTCCAGAGAGGGATCTCTCTATGATGGTCAAAGGTGTTTGTCTTTGAAGCTCACAATAAGGTATTAGGCTAGGTATGAAACACAGGGTTGTTTGTTTGATCGTTTATGTTTGGTTGTTGGGAATCAGGAAAGAAGGGTCCAATATAAGACAAGGATGAGCAAAGAGGGAATTTAGGCAAAGGTAGATAACTCAGAGAACATCAAGGCCATTGGGCAATGGGGTCAAGAAAGGATTTACTTGTAATCAATGTGCAAGCTTTCAGTTGGGCTAGTCATCTAGAGCATTTGGATCTTAAAGATAATTGGTGAAGAGGAACATTAAGGACTGAAAATGAATGAAGGAGAACCATCCAATTCTGTCTATAGATTAGGTCATAGGTCATTTAACTCCAGACCTACTTGGACAAAATCAGAGGCAATACAAGGGATCTTAGAAAGGCTTAATTGAGATGGAAAGATCCTAGTGAGGCAGAGACAGGGTTCTAAACCTCCCAGTGTTCTCAACTCATCCAACTAGATCCTAACAAGAACATATAAACATAGATTTCATTAATTCATACATCAGAGAGCAGGCAATAACATCCACTACACTGGTTAAATCAATTGAAATCAATATTCAGATACACATATAAGCAGAAAACATAAAAGGTTGGGAGAGCAGCAACATAAGGTACCTATCAAGGGTAAATCTTATGCCAAAATTCTGATGTGAGCCAGTAGAAATGGAATGAAATGAAATCAAACACAGAGATAGGAAAACATCACCAAATGCTTTAGATCAGGATCCAAAGAAATGTGCTTGTCATATTAAAAGCAACACCAATCAGGTACATCATTGCCCACAGCTTGAACATTCAGTCTGAATACATCAAATCTCAGCCTATCTTAGAATATTACACAGAGAACTTGTCTCAAGAGGAAAATTCTTACATTTCTCTGATATCTCATCAACAACCATTACAATATTTTCTCATGAGCTTTATAGCTGAAGAGAAGCGGAAGAGGTAGGTGGAAACTTAAATGCTGAATTAAAACCCTGAAAAGAAACTGGGCCGAGACCCATTCTGTTTGAATGCTGAGTATTTAATTTCTGTCACCTCTTTATGTAGGAGTGATCTTCTCTGAATATGATTTTGACATATTGGGGCTGTGGTGCTGTACTTGGTGGTAAATAAACAAAGGCAAATGAACCACTGAGAATTTTGCTGCATAAATGTTCTAATTGTTTTGAATTGTTGTTAGGGTGGAAATTCCTTCAAGGACACAGTACATAATAAAAGCTGAGTGGGCGCCCTGTCTTTTAAGGGGAAAACATTTTGCTGGTGAATAAACCTTGATATTACCTTTCATTCATGCTCAGGATCTTTTGATCGGTCCTCGGGGTCTTCAAACTAGTGCTTTACCTCCTAAACCGCTGATTCAAGGCTTAAGATCTTCTTTGACGTGCTCTAATCTCTTTTCTTGCACTAAAACATTCTGCTGCTCCATCTCTGCCTCTATCCATATATCTTGAGCTTTAATGGCATCGGAGAGTTTTCACAGAGTTTAAACCCTGTTTCTTTTAATGAACGTCCGGTCTTCACCTTCCCGGGTCCCTGCTCATAAATTTAGCTACTGTAACTGATCCTCTTTGGATTTCTCTGTCCTTGTAGCAGAGATGTGCATCACGGCAGCCATTAATTCTTTTAATAATCCTGCAAAACGAAAACTGGTTAAGACAATAGACATGGGGATGACAGATACGACGGGGACGATGGGAATGACTGTACAAAACAGTGCCATGGTGGAATAATGGTGGACTGTGGCGGAAGAATCTAGCACGATGTGGGAGTCGAGATAGATGGCGGACTGCAGCAATAAATGCTTTTGAACGAAGTAACCTTAAAAATCCTGATTTTGAACGTTATATGCAACAGAATGAATAGGTGTACGGTGAGTACACGTGGAGGTAACGTGGTGGGACTGAGAGCTATGGAATGGTCAACGGAGGGCAAACAGATCTGGATCGTTGATCATGATGGAGGTCGACGGCGGAGGGCGACAGACGATGGGCCAGCAGGTGCGATGGACGAGGGTTAAGCAGTGCGCAGCTTAGATGAATGACGACTGTTGGATAAGTGTTTCGAGATCTAACGGCTGACAGTGATTTCGCTCGGCATCCGTGGTCGAAAGTTAATGCGCGATGAGCCGGCAGTTTCAGGATCGTACAGAAGACACACATCGGCAGCTGAGTGGAATCATTGGGCATTCGGGGAAAACTGCCATCCGCGCATAAGTGGTGCGATGAAAACCACGTGGTTTGGAACAATGCACGGGCGGGGACCACCGGCAGGAGAACTGTGGGCCGTCGGATCTTCGTGAAAATGGATGACGATGGTGCGCTTGGAGAATATAATGGGAAAACAACGGGGCTGCGGAGGACATGATCGCCATCCGATCTGTACAGATCGACGACTGTAATCACACCCGATGAACAAAGGGACAGCGCCTTCGGGGTCAGCGAATGGTTCTAGTGCCGGATCATATGGAGTAAAAGGCGCGGGCTAATGGGAAGGGGGCTAAGCCTGGTATAAGGTTCCAAGTGGGTTTTTAAAGCCATTTTAACGTATTTTTAAGCCTCATAAGGGTAACGATAGGGAGATAAATAGTGAATCAAGCTAAACGAAGGATATGGGTAGAATTCTAAGGGGGTTTTGGGGATTCTTAGAGATTGATGGTGGAAACGAAGGGAAGAATGGGACTTTGACATAGGGAAAAACACAGGTTTAGAGGGTTAATTTGTAGGGATATGAGGGGTAACATAGGCCCTTTGAGAAATGGATTAGCAGGGGGAAACTGTTTTAGGCATAGCACCCAGAGACTTCAAGGGTGATGGCTTTTCAGGGGAAAAGGCATCCCTTGAAGGCTCCAACAACTGAAAGCTAAACTGGATTTCATATGGGAAAAAATTATCTCTGAATGGGGCGCTTAGAGTAGAGAAATCCCCTGTTTTGGTTTATGAATGATTGTTTTGTCCCTAATTGTAGAGGGTTCGCTAGCACCTGTAAGAAGCTAGCTTTAAAAGAATTATTCAAAATGTATTTTCCTAATGTCATTATTCTCCAAGAAACACTTAGGAATGGAGAAATTGTGAAGACATCTCTTTGTAAATTGTTTTCAGGCTAGGCATTTGTGACAGTCGATGCTAAGGGAAGATCATGAGGATTAGCTCTAGGATTTGAATATAGCAATATCAAACTCTTAAACTCATGGGGATCGGATTTAGTTTTGGGGCAAAGGTTTAATCTTCAAAATTGTGTAATGACGTTTCTTTTCTCAACATCTATGGGTCGTGTCAGGATATGGTATCTTTCTGGAATGCCCTGTTCTCTAAATCTTTTATGAATCCCTCCAATCTAGTCAGGGGGAACTGAAACTTGGGAGGCCATTAGCTCAAGTCGATCCCTTGGTTGATTATTTTGCGAACAAACTTATGATGGGAAAGCTTGTCGTTGTGAATCTAATTAAGTCAAGACCTACTTGAAGAAACAAGTGTCTGGGTGAAGCAAAGGTGGCTAAGAGATTGGATCGGTTCTTGATGAAGGAGGATCTTGTTAATCATATTCCCCTTTTTAGGCAGTGGGTTGGGTTGGGATGGGACTCGGACCACTTCCCCATCATTTTGGGACTGAAAGGGACTAGTGGGAATCCTGGTTTACCCTTTAAATTCAATCTGGATTGGCTTAAAGACCTCAGTTTCAATAACCTTGTCAAAGATACTTGGAGGCATCAGGTCCCTGATCGAGGTTGCTCTCTTGCTTAGAGCTTTATAGAAAACCTTAAAAGAATGAAACAGACAACAATCATATGGGATAAAGAAAAAAGGGCAAGGGAAGAAGTTGAGCTAAAAAGCATTGATGAAGCTCCTCAAATGATGGAAAGCCCGGAGGGGGGTGGATATGAGACGAAGGAGAAAAAGGAGAGAATAAAATAGTTGGAATCTTCTAAAAGAAATATACACTTTGACATAGAATAACAATGGAGAATTAAAAGCAGAGCCATCTAGCTAGCAGTAGGGGATGAAAACTGTAAGTTTTTCCAAAATTATGCTAAGGGCAGGAAAAATGTTAACACTATATGGGAAATGCAATAGGCAGATGGGGGAACCGCAAAATATTTTGATGAGCTGGTGACTTTGGGAAGAGATAATTTCAAAGGCTTTTTTAGAGCCTTAGAAGAAGCCACTATTCCAAAATTCATCTAAGTTGCTCAATTTTTCCCTAGATACGCGGAAGAGGAAGAGAATGATATGCTCATGGCTCATTTTTCAAAAGGTGAAGTTGAAGGGGTCATTAAATCAATGTAGAAAGATAAGAGCCCAGGCCCTGATGGTTGGATAGTTGAATTTTTTCAACATTTTTTCGAGATTAATGGGGAAGAGCTTATAGGGGTGGTGAAAGAATCCAGGATCAGAGGGTATGTATATGAACCATTCAATGCTACCTTTTTGGCTTTAATCCCTAAATCATATGTTCCTTCAAATTTTGAGGACTTTGGACCCATATCCCTCTATAATTGACTCTATAAGATTATTGCCAAGATCATTGCCTCTCGTCTGAAACCAATACTCTCGAGGAATATTTCTAAGGAACAATTTGGTTTCCTATATGGTAGGAAAATCCATGAAGCAATAGGGGTGGCCTGGGAATCTATGCATATTAGCAAGAGGAGAAAAAGGAAAGGTCTGATAGTCAAAAATTATCTCTTGAAGGCCTATGATAGAATCAACTGGTTATATTTACGCCTTCTTCTTACCCACTTGGGGTTCGGAATTTGTTTCATCAACTCGATAATGGGATGTATATCAAGTGTAACGTTTTATTCTCTTATCAATGGTGCATCCTCCACCTTTTTCCACAGTCAGAGGGGGCTCATACAGGAGTGTCCTTTGTCCCTGCTTATTTTATTACTCACAGCAGAAGGTCTAAGCCATAAGATAATAGCTGCTAAGTGAAGATGAGAGGTTAAAGGTATTGAATTAGTTGTAAACATGTTTATCACCCATCTCTTGTTTGTAGATGACATCCTCTTGTTCAGTGATGGGTATTGAGGGGATATTCAGCAGCTGAAACATTCTCTTGATTTGTTCCTCAATGCCACTGGAATGTGCATCAATGTTCATAAATCCATAATTGTCCATGAGGGCTTCTCGATGACAGAAATAACTTGTGTTCTCTCGGTTCTCCCTTTTGAAGAATATCCTATGATGGACAATTTTAAATATCCATGTTTTCATCTCAAACCTGATAACTATAGAAAACATGGCTGGAAATGGCTATTGGCCAAGGTTGAAAAACGAATAAAACATTGGAGTTTCAAGTGGATGTCGAGGGTTGGAAAACTGGTATTAATTAAATCATTTATAACTGTTATTCTAGTCTACTGGATAGCCCTCACCTGGGTCCTAAAAGGAATTCTAGCTCATATAAGGAATTTGTGTGGTAATTTATTATGGGAAGGCTTTTAGGAGGATGCAGTTCTTCCTTAGATCGCATGGGATAAAATAGCTCTCCCAAAGGTATGGGGAGGTTGGGGAATAAAGAATATTCCATCCTTTTCATCTTCTCTTGCAGCGAAATATGGATGGCACATATTAACAATGGATAATTTGTGGACAACGGTGGTGAAAAGGAAATATATTGACCCAGTTCCTATTGATGAATGGATGTGAATGTTGGATAAGAAAACACCAAATTAATTTGCAATATGGAAGGTCACTATAGATTCTTATGGTATTATTTAAGATGGACTTGCTTGGCATATAGGGAATGGAGAAAAACTTATAGTAGGAATTGATCCGTGGGTGGGTTGTGGTGAAGAATTTGCCCCAAGAGAGATAATGGAATATCTCAACAATCAAGGTATCAATTTCCTGAATTAGATAGTGGTAGTTGAAACTTCAACAAATTGGCATCAAGATTGGAAATTGGATGAGGATATCCAACTAGAGCCCTAATGGGGAGCTGCTTGGAAGATCTATATCAGAGAGTTGCAACGCGCAAACGTAAGGATAAGGGATCATCCAGATGTTCTCTGATGGGTACGCACACCAACAAGCCAATACTCTACAAAGTATGGATACAGTTATCAAATGTACACGAGAGTTCAAGGGGTTCATGCATGGTGGTGGAAACCAATGTGGAAATTAAAATGTCCAGCTAAATCAAGACTATTCTTCTGGTGTTTCCTCAAGAACAAAGCACCCACTTGGGACAACCTTCAGAAAAGGATCAAACATGGGCCTGGGATGTGCATATTATGCCAAAATGAAAAGGAATCAACGAGTCACTTGTTTTTTAATTGTCCTTTTATTGTTAAAATTTGGGAGGCCACTCTGAGTTTACTGTGGTTAGATTAACCTGGAACGGTTTAGATATTTTAGAAGCTTGGAAAAATTGGTGGAACTCAGCTCATGATGAAAAATTGAGAAAAATTCCACCAATCATCACTTGTGGTATATGGTTGTCAAGGAACAAAGGCATATTTCAGGACTCCTCTTTGTCACCTTCACCAATTTCGGCTGAGTGTACTATTATATTTGCTTTAATTCCTGTGACCTCAACAAATCAACCCCCTCAAATCATTAGAGAAGAACTCATTAGACCACACATACCTTGGGCATATTTAGACGGAGCATCTGATGTACAAAAGAGATGTGGGGTGGGGTTGGTTATTCACCTAAATGGCCATAAACTCTTAAAAGATTCAGTTGGCCTTGGATCAGGAACAATCAATTTTGCATAACTTCAATCATTGAAATATTTATTATGCTGGCTTCGATAAATTGGGATTATTACAGTGCAAATTTTCGGTGACTCTTTAAATGTTGTAAATTGATTTAATGAAGTGCAGAGATGTCAAAATCACATTTTGATTCCACTCCTAGAAGAAAATTTACATCTTAAATCAGGTTTTGATTCTATATTTGTTTACCACATATACAAGGAGCATAATGCGGAGGCAAACCTCCTTTATAATGATGGTTTGCAATGGGATGTGTGCATTTGGCACATAATAGAAGTGGAAGAGGGGAGGATCCATGTGTCGGATCAGTGGCCATACAAAAAATGATACAATTTTACATCCTTTGAGCTCTAACAATCATATACTACTTCATCTTCACTATTGGTCTTTCATATCAGTTATCGCCATGGTTATGATTTTTGTCTTCACTGGAACTATTTTTATACGTGGTTAATGAACACAATTGATCTAAAAAATTGTTATATTTTTGTAAGGGTTGTTTTCTCTGGTTAAAGGGTAGGCCCAACTATGATCTTATGGTTTTTTGCTTGACTGATCCTGAGTATCACCTTTTATTTTATTTTTGTTACTCAGTCATGGTAGTGTTTTTCTGCTTCATTATGGGATAATAGTTTCATGAATTCTTTATGCATCTACTACTGTAACATTTTATTGGCTTAATAAAAAGTTAAATTTTTCCTCGAAAAATAAATAAATAAATAATAATAATAATTAAAAAAAGGAAAGAAACAATGATCAATGGAAATCATGCATTCTCTTCATTTATAGCTAGGTTGGTCATTTAAAGGCTAATATATTTCATATGGGACCCCAAACCAGATTTAAAGTCCTATAAAATATGTGCCTAGCATGTAAATTCAACATTACAATCATATAGATTTTTTTTTCATTATAATTAGAAAGAAAAAATAAAAAGCTTATTCTGTTTTGTGTGATGTGATTACAATTACCTTTAGCTAAACAAATGTGATATTATTTGTGACAAGGAATGTTGATTGATTTCTAAAGCACCCAATATTGCTCATATGAGTTCTGTGTAATTTTCCTTTCCTTTCATGAGCAGGGTTGGTTACCCATGATATAGGGCCAACAACTATTTGGACCAATTGTCCAAATCTAACATGAACATGCATGATCATTCAAGACAGGAGTATGTGAAAGGAAATTATACTTCATAGTCATAAGTGATTGGGTTGTTGTTAAACCTCCCATGTTTAACTGAAAATATTATCCCATCAATGCGCTGTGAACTTGGGCCCTGAGTAATTATATTAGAGGTTCTAGCATAGTTGTTTGTTTACTCTTCTAACCCGAGTCCATTATCAAGTGGAGAGGTGCACAAGCTACTAATATTTTCACACAATTGGCCCTCATCTCATTTCTTGTTCTGTATTAATTCATCATGTCTGGTCATCCTACAAAAAAATTGTGGTATATGTAAAATCATATATCTCAAGTGACCCTGATAATTATCATCTCAATGCTTGTCACATGCTTTCCACATCTATAAATAAGAGAAACACCTACTCTTCCCTACCTCTCGATTATATAGAACAAAAATATAATTGGCATATCCCTAGACTAAAAAGTGTGTTCAGTTACTCGGAATTCAAACTCCAAAGGTTTAAAATAATATGACAAAATACAGGGATTGGCTAAAACATATGTTGACCAGTAGTCCCCTAAAATTCAAAAATTTCTCTACCAAATTGAGTGAATGGGATTATTGTTGGTGTCCAAGTGTGAATGATATTATTCAACCCTTTCCCACATTAATTATCGATTCAGGATGCATTTTTTTATTGAAAGGCTAACATGAAAAATGTATGCAGATGACAATTACACAATTTGGTATCAATCATGAATTCAATAAACTATGTAAAACAACAAACCACTGTAACAACATTGAAATGATAGAAAAAATCAATTGTAAAATAGTGACTAAACTCATAGCAGTAAGATTCACAACAATCTCATTAAACTATCAAAATGAATAAAAGAAAGACACGATGCAAGCTTGTTAGCCATATATAATTTCTGTTATACCTAATGATGGCTAGAATCAGTTTGCAGCCTTCAAGAAACAATTTCAAGCTAATATGTTAGTTTTTGAAGCCTGGTTGTTCTCTCTATCCAAAGAAACCTATCTTCACTGCTTTGTTCACTTCAAAACCTTCAAAGAAAGCGCTGCTGATCCTTAAAGAACTGTTTCAAATCCTCCTTTTCACTCATTCTTCTATTTTTACCTTTAAAAAATAGTCTTTTTCCCCTCTCAAAAAACCTTTTTTCCTCCTCCATTTATTCTTCATTCCATCAAAACCCCTTTAAACCTTGTAAAAGTCCTTTATTTGTTCAAAATCACTCTCTTTACCCCCTAACTAACCTCAAAAGGCTTATTTTTTCCTATTTGAATGTCAGCGGCTCTGGGCCCTTTTCTAACTAAGCCTTAAGCCCTTTTTTCCACAGGATCGTTTTTCCACCTCACTAAGCCCCCTCCACTTCTTATTTTACCCATCTCGCCATTGTTTTCCCTGGTATAATCGTAGCCATTGATCATTCCGATCTAACAGTGATCGGGCCTTTTTCCCTCTCATCCCATTCACCCGATCGTTCCTTTACCTCTTCACTTGTTCATCTCCCAGATTAATCCCCACCATTGGTCGCATTCGATCTAACGACGATCGCTCTCTCATCCCTCACCTACTCCATCGATCGTCCCCTCTCCTGTTCATACCTGCGATCAGATCTAAGCTGTTGATCTCATCGATCTAACGACCCTCGCCAATTCCAAGGTTTTAACCCCATCCGATACAACCCGCACTACCCGACAAAATTGCCCACGTCACTACCCCTACCCCACCTTCCACTCAGAATCCCACACTCCAATCTCCGCCCGCCACCTATCCACCGGGTCCCATTCACCAAACTTGTGCCCCACTCCAAAAGTCATCCGCTTTGTAGATCTCATCACCCGAGATCTGACGGTCCACGTTTATTTTCTCGCAGATTTTGGTGTCAGGGTTTAATGAAATGGGCAGTTTTGTTTGGGACACACGACAAACGATGAATGGTATCGCGTGCTCCCAACCAAATACCACTTACTGCTTGACCTCCGCGCGATACCTCATGGTTTTCGCCCAAAACCACCTTCTGCTATCTCGCGCCCAAATTCAAAAAATTCTGTCCTTTCTCCTACTTCCGCCTGTGGAGCCCCTCCCCTGCACATTCCTCCTCTTTACATCGCTCCGAACACCACTCGAGCCTTTGAAAGCTGTTAAAACCAAAAATGCAAGTTTTATTTAATAGGTTTTTTTGTGTTGTAGGTTTAATGGCATCCCTAAATCGAAGGGCCATCCCACAGTAGAATTGACAGTGACATAGCCTCAGGATGACGATCCTTGGCTCCAATATGCAGAAAGGGGATCTACAGGGTTTGTTTTATGCTCAACTAATGTCTCATGAGCATTAGTTAAATGAAACCCTCCAGCGCAGCGTTAGAAGACACCTGTACAAAAAGTAGTTAGAAGATCAGTGAAAGATAAAGGACACAGGGTTAACAAATAAAAAAAATGTTTTAAACAGAAAACAAAGAAAGGACAGTGGAGTGAGATTAAAAAAAGATCGAGGCTAAAGGGCCTAAAGCACAGTTATTGATTAAATCAATCAAAAGGTAGTAAAGTGGATTGATTAAAGGCATCTCAGAGTTAAAGGCCTATTACCAAGTTTTAAGGTTAAATCAAGAAAACTTAGGCCAAAGACAGCCTTGAATACATCAAATAAGAGCAGTTAATTCATCGAAATATCTGAAGCCACCTGTAGCCTTCTTTTCACCTACAAAGGCACTTTGACAGTTATCACACTGACAGAACATCTTTTGACTATCAGAACAGTTATTTTAAGACATGGGAAAGCCTTAAAACCCACTCTTTTCACCTACTTTATCCTCAGGAAGTAAAGATAGAGTTATTAAACAGAGAAGTAGTGCAACTCATTCCTACCTTAGGCCTTGCGTAGTTTTCAAGGCTAGGAATGCATTTACTCTGTAATTAATAACATTTTGAACCCTAAAAAGAGTTCCACCTCCTCATTCTTCTATAAATACTCTATGAGGAGCTCTTTGTTAGGGGTTGGTTACTGGCATTCAAACTCTTTGAAGTTGTACATAGTCTGGCTGAAGAAGAAATTGCAGTATTGGAAGATTGATGGTGTTTTGACATGTTTTATTAATGAGAAGGCTCTATCATTGGATCCCTGAGCATGGCTGTTGGTGATGTAATCTAATCTGTTAATGTTTTTTCCTGTTTTCCATTCTGTTTCATCATTTCTTACTATAGTAGAGTAAAAAGTTTAGGCTAAGAAATGTCTCCTAGACGCACTTTAGACCTGTTTACTCTCCACTGTTTTATGTTTTCCTCTGCTGAGGCATTCTAGAGAATTCTTAATTGCTCTCTTGAACCCTTATGCTTGTTTATGTCAGAAATAGTTCAGATAGTTGGTCTCAAGAATGATTTATGGTTTTCCCTGCTTACTTGCTGTCACTTGAAAATTGTTTCTGAAGTCTCCCTTTAAAGTACCATTATTTACAGTCTGCCAAAGAGGTTTGCTTTGATCATACCCTTTGTTATTGCTGAGATAATTGTTTTGAAGGTCTTTATAATTGTAATCAGAGATGTTTAGGCGTTCCCTCTTCAATGATACAGTTATTTTTGAATCTTTTATGTTTTCTAAATTCCTTGAAAGTGAAATATTTGGATGAAATAGAGCATTCCTCGACTCCTAGATTTCATTTGAAAAGTTTGTCTTAGAATTATTATTTGCTGAAGTGTGGTTTCTAGAATTTATGGTTAGCCCTGGCTATGGAATGCCTCTTCATGTTCAAATGATGTTTTAAGTCCCTTTGTTGAGAAGTACATATAATTAAGGATTCTTAATTTTCTACTTATTCTTCTAAATCCTTAATGTCCATTTCATTTCATCCACAAAACCCAAGATCCACTGGCCAAGTTATATTTTCCCTTTGATATTCCATATCCATTGATTGAGCTTGTTATGACTACTTCTTGACTCCTTTTCCCAATGGCTCTGATATTTCCCTTTCTATCTATGCTTCCTAGATCATTCATGTCCAACCAACCAAACTGAAACAAAAAAACTTGCACTTAATAACTAGCCTAAAATCAACCTCTTAAAAGCATCAAGCTATATCCTTACAAAGATATTGAGAGATCCCTCTCTGAGACTAGGAGGGCTAGATCCTAGAGCTCTAAAGCTTGGTTTGAATGTTTCTTTGTCATTTGGTTTTCCAATCAACCAAAATCATATGACACCAACAAGAGGTAAAGGAAACTAATCACACACATTAATTAGACAAAATTTGGTCAGGAGAGTGGGCCCAACTCCCTAATCAGGGCTTTGATATAATAAAAAACTCACGAAAATATCATAAAGAAGAATTGCATTAACTTGAACAAAAGTATTGTTAAATATTCTCAATTCTCTCCTCAGCCAACCCCCACTCCAAAGCTCTGTAACCTCTCTTATGAAAATTATTACAATAATATTTCATGAAATTACGGCAGTTGTTGCCTACATTTACATAGTGGTTATGATAGACAAAGCCAAATGCAAAAGATAGCAGAGGAATAAATCTGAAGTTGTTCCATTGTTGCAGCGATGTCCCAAGATAGCACTGCCAGCTCGATGGCTTTCCCTGAAATTATGAACTTGATCATCCGACCTCTGAATCTGCAAGAATAATGAAAATAGCAAGCCACTTTGGTAATAATCCCCACGACTATGCTTCATTGACTAAATATTCCATAAAGACATGACAAGGGGTATACATGTGCACTTTAGGACATAAATGGAATGTTAATGATACAAATGAAGAAGAGAAATAGGATAAAAAGGTAGGAAAATATGTGCAAGTTTAGCTCCCAACATCTCCCCCCAACTTACTCTTTCACATGTCCTCATGCATCTCGTCACCTACGCAAAATCAAGAGCGCATTGTGATCATAATGAAGTGGAGCAAAATCATATTTCCGAGCCATTTATGTCTTAGAGGTTTATGCCCATCTGTGATAAGGACTTCCTTCCACCAATCATTGTTCACATTGTAGGCTGGAGTGTACTGTTCCGCTGGAAGCAAGATTATGGGAAACTAGAAACTCAAGCCCATCCATCGGATCCCACAAGTTTGTATAAAGGAAACATAATGTGGCATCCTTCCTAATGCCCATGCGAAGTTAGGGACCCCAAAAGGTTCCCAGATTATGACAGCTGACGACGACAACATCCATCTTTTCTGGTAGTTGTCCCAAGCCTCATCTTGACAAGTGACCACCTATTTTGTACACATTAGTGCACCAATTTTGTGTTGCCAAAGTCTATGCTTTATGTCCCTCAAGCTTTAAAAAGGTGGCGTGCTTATTATAAATATTTACAGATTGGCCATTTTTCCTCTGAAGGACAAGTGGCTTCATGGCTTGATTTTCTTCAAATGTGTCAAAGGCCTTTTTCCATTTAACCTGACTAATTGTATAGGAAGTAAAGGCTCTTAATTGAACATCTCCCACAAACAGGATTGGATTTAATGTTTGATCGTTACTCAAGAAGTAACCGTGCATATAGAGTTCGCACATCAAGTGTTGATTCAAGACATCATGAATTCTTAAGATGTGCAAAAACTGTATGGGGTCTTCTATCTCATGACAGACCTCATGACAAATGCTTTCCAGATAGAAGAAATGTTTTTTCTCATGAAGAAACAAAGCATAGCTATGAGTAGGGGGTCGGCAAGCCATTCCATGTTGTGCCAATGTGAAAATTCTTCTTTATCATCCTTCAATATTCGCACCTGCTCCTCCAAGTTCTCGATATTATTCCATTATTTCTCCCGCTTTTGCTTCTCTCTCTCCATCTCCTCTATATAACTAGTGATGGTTTGTGCAACCTGTTCACAAATCCTTTTTACTTCTTCCTGGTGGGCCTTCAAAGTGATTGTTCCCTATTGGAGACAGGACGTAGCAGCTTTCCATTTATGAATTTTGGCAGCTAGAAAGAATTCTTGGGCTTCAAATAAATACTCAAGAGACTCAATTTGTGCAGCGGTAAAAGTTGTAGGAATATCCTATGTCTGCATTGCTAACGATATGGCCTCGACCCTAGATTCTGCAACCTTTTTCCTATATCTTCTTGCTTTCATCTGTAAGCACAGTACCTTGCTTCTCAATTTACGATTTTATATCTTTAATTGCATGAATTCATTAAATTGGAGTAGGTAGCTTTCTTTAAGAGGGGGTCTCCTTTTTGCACATTGTTCTATGATTTCCTATTTGATAGCGACTTCTTATGTTGGTCCTGTAGCTAGTGTAGGATTTGGTGGATTATTCTCAACAAACATGTTGACCGACTCCTCCTTTATCCTGACTTCTTTGATTTGTTCCTCCATTTGGGAAGAAACCTCTTCATTTCCCTTTTCTAGCTCAGGAATTCTTGCAGTCGGCTATGTAGTGTCTTCAACATCCATCCCTTGCAAATTTTCTGCCACAAGGCCCTCTCCTAATTGTCCAGGAATTTTTTTTTACCCTTACGGGTCAGTTTCAGCAAGATTATTTTCTTCTGGTGGCCCTAGAGGGGTGGCATCGACCATTATTTTTTCGACCCGATATCCAGTTGGCACAGGTTCTTATATATCAGTGCTAACCTTTACACTTCCAGTTTTCTTTGTCTATGTATCAGGGAGCACTGGCTCCTGAGTAAGTGTACCAACCATTGTACCCAAAATTGTTCCAACAATTAGCTCTTTCTTCCACCAAACGCCAAGGGGAAAAAAATTTCTTTGCCCCTTTTGGTAAAGCTGCAGGAAATGGGGAACGAGGAACATCTTCTTCAATCTTCGTCCTCACTATGCCTGCTACTTCAGGTTCTACCTTCTTTTCCTCCTTGCTCATTGATTGAACCAAGCTTCCTTCCACATTATAGGGCCTTGTCCAGTAGTCGACACTAGTTCTTGTGGAGTAGTGCCGATCGAAAGACCTGTTCCTTCTATGAATTCATGATTCTTTTGAGCTAGTGGTGTTGGTTCTTGTTTGACATCACCACTTGCGATTCTTGCTTCAGGCCCAAAATTTACTTGGACAAGTGGTGCTGGTTCTTGTGTGACAGTACCACTTGCACATTCCCCTGTGGATTTCTGATATACTTGAATAGGTGGTGATGGTTCTTGTGTAACAACACCACCAATTAATCCTTTGACTGGTGACAATCCTCTCTATGAATTGTTAGTAGGTGTTGGTTCTTGTCGAACAACGTCGACTTCATTTTCCATCTCCATTACTTCTATTCCCACTGGAATGACAGGAAATACTGGTTCTTGTGGAACATAATTGACTGTGGCTTCCTCTATTTTCATTACCTCCATTCCTACTGAATCGACAGGCGATGTTGGTTCTTATGGAACATCATTGACTGTGACTTCTTCCATTTCCATTACCTCCATCCCTAATGAACCAACAGGCGATGTTGGTTCATGTGTGACAACATCGATTGTGGTATATTCCACTTCCATTGCTTCTCCTTCGTCCTCCTCCCTTGAAGATATCGCAACCTCGAGTTCTTCTTCTGATAATTCAACGAATTGTGACCAAGGCACAATAATTTGAGCAAGAGCATGAATTACCAATAATCGGACCAACCCGTGATTTGTGAGGACTGCTAATACCTGTCGAGAGTGGTAGGCGGATTGTGCCATCAGCTGAGGAATTTTCCATATGAAGAAAGGAATATACAACGAATGGATTTGTGTCTGCTAAAACCGAAGATGTGCCAAAAGCTTGAACTACTATTTTAACATAGTAGCAAGTCTCCCTTCACAGGTTATATACCTTATCACAAAATATGCCACCTCGCCCCATGGATATGCAACAGACTTACGATCATATCCCCTTCTCTTCTGAACTTTTGGTTCCCTGACCTGTAAAAACAATTTTGGAAATTATGACAAAGGAGATTTCTTAGAGAAACATTTCTGCCCTTGCTATGGAAATCCACTAACAACCTAGATGGTTTCCTCCATGACATAATATCCAAACCCTGCACTCTGGAGTGATTTCCCTCCAAGTTCAATGCAAATTCAGCTATGATAGTTTCGTCGAATCCTTGCAACCTGTCAAAGTACACATCCCAACCTGCATCTAAAAAGATTTTCCATACATTTGCATTGCTGCGAGCTAGAGTTGTATTCTCTGGTTCATGTCTTATGGGCAGTCCACCCATTTTGCGATAACTCAGTAGCAACACTTTGGATTAGCAGAGGACCGTTAGGGGAGAGTATCAGCAGATAATCCTTGTGGTGATAGAATGGTAGAAAATGGAGTGCGATAATAGTAAAATACGGAAGGTAATATTTTTGGAAAATGGGAAAAATCATGGTGGATTATGGTAATAATGGAGGATAATGATGGTAATTATTTCGCATAGTTAGAAAGGACTGTTTGACTAACATAAACGTACTTATCTCAAGTCCCAATGCATATTAATAATGGTTCGGAATGGGGTAAGGATCGTGGAGTGTACGTATTGGCACAACTTCAGATGATGACGTTGGAAAATCATTATTAAAATTTTATTATGTCATCATTTCAGTTATGTCAACACCTCCCCCCAACTAAGGGATGGTCTTCCACGGTCATGTCAAAAGAATTATTAACCAAATCCTGAAAAAGTCGACCGGGACGCACTCCGGCAAGTTACCTAGGTAGAGTATCACCATGAGTAACTGCTTTGATAGAGTAACAACACCAGGTACTTAGAAAAAATTACAGAGTAACAACACTAGGTACTTACAAAATTTTTTGGAGTAACAACAACAGAGGTGTAACAACACCGGGTACTTAGAAAATTTTACAGATTAAAAACACAGGAGGAGTGACAACACTGAAGGAGTAACAACGTCGAGTACTTAGAAAATTTTCCAGAGTAACAACACCGGGTACTTAGAAAATTTTCTGGAGTAACAACACTGATTACTTAGAAAAATTTCCACCACCCAGAGGAGTAACAACACCGAATGAGTAATAGCACCAGGTACTTAAAGGAATTTCCACCACCTAGAGGAGTAACAACATCGATGTAACAACATCGAGTACTTAGAAATATTTCGATCTCCACAGAATTTCACACCAGTAATAGTACCTGAAACAAAACAATTGAGTAGTAACAACACTTTATTTATTTATATAGGTTATTATACATATTTTTTTTTTATAGAGGATGCAGAGGAGAAAATCTCTGCACTAACAACCTTCAAACCAGATTTATCAGAGAGATGTTTGATGAAGGCATCCTTAGAATTTGGGCGGTGATGCAATCTGAGACGATGTCCATTTACTGTAAAAGAGGCATGTGTAATGTCAATTGTGACAAGTCTGACAGTTCCATTATCAAACACTACATCGGCTTCATAAGGTCCCATCCAATGAGAGAAAAGTTTTCCTTCAAAATTCTTAAGCGGGGATCATAGAGTAATTCCCAATCCCATATGTGAAACACCTTATTCTTGATAAATTTATCATGCCATTTTGTTCTCTGCTACTCAATTGCAGCAGTTTTCTGGACAACCATTAAAGGAATTTCATCTAGCTCATTTAGTTGTTCCAGTCGATGTTTCTGTGCTTTTGACAGATCTAGTCCTACTTCGAGATATGTTATGAGTGCGTTGATTTCGAATTATACTGGAAACAATGGGGATCTTCCATAAAAAAACTTAAATGGTGAAAACCATATTGTATTCTGCCATGTTGTTCTGTATGCCCAGAGAGCTTCAGGAAGTTTTTCGGCCCAATATCTGCGATGTCTTACCACAGTATTTGTGAGAATATTTTCTAGTACCTTGTTCGTGCTTTCCACTTTACCATTCGCCTCAGGATGGTATAGAAATGTCACCCTATGATTGATTCCATACTTCTTCATAAGTAACTCTATCATATGTGATGTGAATTGTTCTCATTCATCTGAAACGATCTCTCTCTGAGCACCATATCAAGAAAAAATCTCTTCAAATAAGAAGTCTGAAACAACCTGTTATGTTTCTTTCACAACAACCTTGGCCTCTACCCACTTTATTACGTAATCCGTGTAGACCAAAGTATGAACTTTCTGATGTGAATACAGGTTAAAAGGGCCAAAAAAATCAATAGCCCATTTTTTAAAAGGCTCAAGGACTACATGGGGCTGTAACGACCATTCATCTGATCGACCAGGTTGACCCATCCGACAGCTATCAAACCTTCATAAATAATTTCTTGCATCCTCGAAGATGGAGGGCCATTAGTATCCCATCTGTAACACCTTATGACCTGTTCGTTTATCTACAAAGTGTCCTCCACAAAGGGCCATCATGAGCAGCCATCAGGACATCGTAGATGTCATCCTCTCCTACACAGCGTCAGATTTGATGGTTGAGCCCTATATGAAAAAGGTATCCTACTATCCAAGAATAACGAGAACTATGATGAATAATCTTCCATTATTTCCTGTATGAAAAATGATGAGGTACATTCCCTGTAGCAAGATAATTAGCAATATCCGCATACCACGGATTATTAGTATAAATTGCAAAAATATGTTCATCCATAAGACTATCTTCTATGGGTGTACCTTCATCTCTGGTATCCAATCTGGAAATAAAATGGCAACTACATTATCCTTCTTGGTTTATCTACGATGGTAATGTCAAATTCTTGAATTAACAATAACCACCTTGTAATACGACCGAGGGTGATAGGTTTATTCATCAAGTACTTGATTGTTGCGTGATCAGTATGCAAAAAAGTAGGATATCCTGTAATATAAATCCGCAATTCATTAATAGCATAAATAAAAACTAAGAATTATTTTTTAGTTACCGTATAGTTTAATTCAGCAGGAGTCAAATTCTTGCTGACATAATAAACTGCATATGACTTCTTATCCTTTCGTTGTCCTGAAACTGCCTCAATTACTGTCCGAGAAGCATTAATATGTATATGAAATGGGAGTTTCCAGTCAGGACCTCGTAATATTGGAGCTTCACTGACTAGTTCCTTGATCTTTACGAAAGCCACTTCACAATCATATGTCCATAGAATTTATGCATCTTTAGTTAATAACTGAAAGAGTGGAGATGCTATTTTAGAAAAAAATTATATAAAACGTCTATAATAGCCAGTGCAAAAAATAAAAATACGTACCTATTTTGGTGTCTTAGGTACAGGAAAAATGTAATATTACCTCTACCTTGGCAATATCATCTCGAATTCTAGTGGTCGAGAGCAAATGTCCCAGAACTATTCCCTCTTCCCTCATCATGTGACATTTTATTGTACTCAGAGAAACATGGGTTTTTTTGCATATTTTGAGTACCTTTTCTAATTTTTCCAATCCTCCTTCAAATGAATCCTTGTATGGAGTAAAGTCATCCATATAAATCTCGACACTGTCATCAACCAAATCAGAAAAAAAATCCTAATATTGCCCTCTAAAATGTTGCAGGCGCATTACAAAGACCAAATGGAAGGACTCGGTATGAAAAATTTCCTCAAGGGCATGTGAAGGTAGTTTTATCTTGATCCTCAGGAGCTATTTGGATTTGGTTATAACCACTAAACCCATCCAAAAAGGAGAAGAACTTCTTCTCGGCTAAAGTATCCAGGACTTGGTTGATAAATGGAAAAGGGAAATAATCCTTTTGGGTTTCTTTATTTAATTCCTTGTAATCCACATAGATCCTCCACTTACCATTCTTTTTAGGAACAATAACCAGCAGGGACACCCATTGACTATCCGAGATGGGGTAAATAAATCCTACATCCAGTAACTTCTGAAGTTCGTCTTTGACAATGTTCTTTAAGGCATGGTTCATTCTTCTCTGTGGTTGTATCATAGGTCGACAATCTTCTTTAATGTATATATGATGAGTGCATAAATCAATAGGGATCCAATTCATATTTGTATATTCTTAGGCAAAGGTTTCCTTATGGTCTCGAAGGACCTTCAGGATCTTTTTGGTCTGGGATGCCGCAAGGTTCGGGTTAATGTTCAATGTCTTCCATGGTTAGATTTCAATCGAGATACTATCATGAGACGAGATTGCAGGTATATTTTCAATTTCATTTTTTGGTTCCATGGTTTCCTGCATATTAAAACTCATGACAAATTATAGGAATTGACTAGTTGAGTTAGAAATGGAATGGGGATTGCTGATAAAAGTGTTGATGGTATCATACCCTGTTTCAGTTTTAAAATAATGGGCTTGTCCAATGGTAGGGACTAGTCTGAGTTCTTCATTTTCAGATTCTGACCCTTCTAAAGGTAGGGGGTTTCATTTGGATGATGGTTTCTCTGATGGGATTAGTTCTGTAGGGGGATAAAGAATGAGATTCTTTGTGACCTTCCTATTAGATATAACCATGTTTCTTGATCGACACTCGATATAGCCGTCTACAGTTGCAAGCCAAGGTCTCCCTAAAATCAAAGGATCGCCACTAGCTGGGGACTGCATTTGTAATACCAAGAGATAAACAAGATTATGCCATGAGTCTACTGAAGTGGTGATGTCTTCCAACTTCCATAATGGTATTACTATAGATCTGTCTGCTAATTCTAAGACAGTAGGAGTTGGTTTAAGATTTCGTATACCTAATGTAAGCATAGTTTCAGAAGCGATAACATTTATTGTGGCTCCCAAATCTACCAGCATATTCAGAATGTCAACTCCATTAATCTGTACTGTCAGGATTGGGTTCTTGGATCCCCGTATTTAACAGGTACATAGTTACCCAACATGATGTCATACAACTTCCCCATAACATGAATGGTGAGCGGATCCCTTGATTTCTTTCCAGGATTTTTGGAGAAAACGCTATTACCGATGAAATATGAACTATTACCTCAAAACAGGAACTCTACCCCAAAAACACTCAAAAAACATGAAAAAACACCCCAAAAACAAAAAGTGTGTATTCCAGAATGCATTTGGTTTTTTCTCAAGGTCAAATTTCAACATTTTATAAAATTATTCTAAAAACAAAATTGTTTCTTGAAAAAAGGATTGAAAAAACACCCTCAAAACAAAACCTGTTGATGCTGGAATAACAAAAAAAAAATTGTGTCACACTTTTGACACATTGTAACAATGGAATTAAAGACAACATATTAGGACATTGAAAAATCGTAAAATTCTAAAAATTTTGATAGATGATGTTAAAGATAAACAAAAACATGTCTGAAGGGCTTATCATTTCGAACAATTTTCATCCATGTTGTTAAACATAAAATATCTTGACTCTAAACAACCCTAAAATTGTAATTATTGTCAACCATAACATTAAAGATAAAATTTTGTAGTGCATAAAAACCTTAATGACAAGTTGTAAATCTCAAGTTTTTCAATCTTAAGTTTTCAACATACCTGAACAATGAAATTATGGAGAAATTATATGACTTAATCAATTTTTAAAAATGAACAAGTAAATGAAAAATTTATTATTCCAAGAGTAATTTTAATTTTAAAGGATAAAAAATGATCTCTTTTCAAATCTTAGCATAAGACAAATTTAAATCTAATTGCAACCAAAACCTAAAAATCAAGCATCAAAACAAAGTGTCCCCTTTCAATGACGCATATAATTATTAAAAATTTTAAAAGTATCTTATACCAAATTGTAACAATACATAATATCATGGTAATATCACTGCATAATCTAAAAATTCAACATTAATTTCTATTTTCTATTTTACTTTTAATCAAAATATCAACATTGGTACGTTGAATATAACATAAATTATTTTTGTAATTCATTGTTCTGTTGTCGATATTCTAAAGAGATGAATTCTTCATAATTAAAACATATAATCCAACAAACATAGAAATGCCTCATAACTTCATGAAAAATCAGATGGAAGTCAAAAATTTTATTTCAAGTTACCATGCAAACATCAATTACATAAAAGTGTCTTAGACAATTATTCAAAATCAACCATAGGTTCTGGCACACCATCAGAACCTACATCTTCAGATATATGACTCAATGCAGATGAAGATGATCCATATTCTTCTCTTTCATCAAATGAGTGCTCCATCTGAGTCAAAATGCATGCCCACCATTTCAGAGTTCAAATGTCTTGTATATCTACGATTACATTATGTAGAGTCCCATCTCAATAGTAATTGTTATGGTAGCAATTTATTGAAAATATTTATGGTCTTCAACCGAAGAGTTCCTCTCTTTGTCAAATTGAAGTCGTACACAAGTATGTCAACATCCTCCAATTTTAAGACATCTGTGCAACGACGATTTATATTTGTGCCCTTTCTTTTTCTCTTTCTGCCAGTTTTTTTTTCAACTACCATCTTTGGCTTGTACACACCATTGAAAGGGTGGGTACTTGTGGTATACCAATGTACATCAATAGCTGTAATATCTTTATTTTCATTAATGACCTTTATAACCTTGGCAATCCATAATGGATAGCCAAGTGGATCTTCATCTGCTAACATTGCTATCATGCAACCCTCCTTAACATCCTGCACAAAACCCCTGTAAAGGTCTTCCATGGCTTCACGTTGCGCACGTGATCTTCTAGAAACAATATAGATTTCTCTTTCCTCTACCTGTGGAGAATTAATAATAGCTTGAGATTGTTTTTGTTCAATAATGTGTGTTTCCTGATGTTCATTTGGCATATTTTGTGGCAAAAAAAAAGGAGTCTTCAAAAGCGTATCCACATTTATTGATCTTGAAATCATATCACTTTTATTACTGAAAAAAGACTCCCACCAAACTGAATCAGCAACATCGAAGTACTCATATGTATCTCTAATACATCTTTTAATTTCCTCTAGACATTCAGAATAATTTATGTCTCTCTTCTGCCTTCGTGCATTATGGAGTTCAGCAACTGACTGTAATAAAAATATCTTTGATGAAAATATTGGACGCTCTGGAATGAACTTCAAAAATGCTAAACCTGATGATGGTCCCCATTCTTCAACAGTTGAATACTTCTTGCCCCATATAAGTGCTATCCCATCAATTTTTTTGATACGAAATTGATGTTGGAAGCTAATGTCGTTAAGTTGTTCAATGCATTTCTCCTCACCATGCGATCCAAAAATAAACCTTCGCATGTCAATAGTTTCTTCCAACACATGAAAAATAGGCTCTGGAATGTATGATTTCTTAATACATTCAATTAATGATGGCAGGCTCCCAACACCTTTCCTCCTCAATGTTACTGAAAAACGACTGAACATTTGATCAATATGATCATGAGTATGCCCAACAAGAATGAAACCAACCTTTATCTTTTTAAAAATCCCCAATTCAATGAGCATGTTTAGATACCCAAAAAGAACTTGATTTTTGTTCTCACGACTTGTGTTGTCTAATTGTAAATACAAAACTTCAGGAAGAATCCCAGACCAATGAGTAACCACATCATGGATTATAGTTATGGTCAGATTTGCATCATTGTGAATATTTGGAGTTGTGAAAAAAACTCTTGGAAACATCTTCTCATTAAATACCATACAACCAACCAAGTGAAACTGAATAAAGTTTTCCTCCTGTAATTTTTTTGGCGTGCAGAAAAAATGTAGAAGAAGTGTTTTCTTTTGGTCCAAACCATCAATTATCAAACCCAGATATTTATTTGGATGATCATAACATTTCTTTTGATGTTTATACAACTTTTGCATTTCACTTTTTTGTTGATTGCGATGCTCTTGAAGTTCTTTGAAAATGGAATTTGTACATAAAATAAAAGAAACACATGAATAAATATATTTTCATAGTTGATAACTATCCAATTTTAAAAAACAATGTTTTGAATGCATACCTCTTTCTGCCCCTTGACATTTATCTATTTTTTCTTTAAGAGAAGCACATGTGTTGCATACCCCCATCCTTGTCTTCTTAGGAATACGAACATTATTGAATTCTTTTTTCCATAACCTTGTCAAATAAGAATATGTAATAAAATTACCAACTCCTTCAACAACTTCTACATAATCTTTGTATAAGATGAATATTTCTCGTCTCAAGAAATTATCTGGAATATGTATTGTGTCTTTATTTGGCACACACTCTCCATGCTTTGAAAAGAAGTCTTTCATCCATGTCTTAGCAGTATTTGCAAATGCCCAACCTCCCATTTATAAGATACTTTTGAATAATATGTGGGATCCTTTTCTAGTTTTTCTTGGATTCTTGACAAACGACAATTACCATTTGAATGCAACATTTTGAAAGAATTTATGCAGATCAATACATTCCCAATATGATAATCATAACATGTTAGTGTAGATTGCATGCAACCCACTAAATATGAATTTTGCATGCTTTTATTCATTGACATATATCTTTTCCTTTTCTCCAAAACAAAGTTGAAATCCATATGTTTCAAGCAATCCCTTTGACAACATTCACTTGAAATCAAATGAACGACAAAACTTTTTTTTGTGATATATTTTGTCCTCACCCTTGTATAACTGGAATGTTTTGGATTGATATGAAAAGGTCTACTCCTACTCCTAGTTACAATATTTTCTTGCAACGGCTTCATCATTCCATCATCCTTTGTAGAAGCGGTTTCATCACCATTAGGAGGAATATTATCCCCACTATCATCATTCTCAACATAATTAAGAAATTCATCAACATCATTGCCTGGAAAATTTTCATTACCATCATCACTTGAAGAAAACATTTCACAAGAATCATCTGTGCTTTTGTAACCCTGACTTAGACGAAATTCTTCACCATATTGATCCATGCTTTCAAATTCTTCCCTGGGAGGATTCAATTCTTCATCACCATGAGTGTCTTTGAAATGATCACTTAGAGAAAATGTATTATTCAGATCTGTGCCTCTAAAATTATCATTTGCAAGAAACTCTTCATCCTCCCCTTCCTTAGTGGTGCTCTCATAATCCTTAGGATTACGACCTAAGTGGAAGCTTTGAATCTGTATTCACTAGAATTTCTTTAGCCCACCCCTCCCCTTCCTCGCTAGTGCTCTCATAATCCTTAGGATTAGGAATAAGTGGATGCTTTGAATCTATATTTATTGGAAATTCTTCATCCCCCCCTTCATCAGTGGTGAACTTATAATCGTTACGATTAGGATGAAGTAAAAATTTTGACTCTAGAAATTCATCCCCCTCTTCATCAGTGGTGCTGGCATAATCCTTAGGATTAGGACGAAGTGGATATTTTGACGCTACAAATTCTTCATTCCCCTCTTCATTAGTGGTGCTGGCATAATCCTTAGGATTAGGACGAAGTGCATATTTTGACTCTGCAAATTCTTCATTCCCCTCTTCATCTGTGGTGCTCGAATAATCCTTAGGATTAGGACAAAGTGGATATTTTGACTCTGGAATTTTTTCATCCCCCTCTTCATCAATGGTGCTCACATAATCCTTAGGATTAGGACAGAGTGGATATTTTGACGTTGCAAATTTTTCATTTCCCTCTTCATTAGTGGTGCTGGCATAATCCTTAGGATTGGGACGAAGTGGATGTTTTGACTTTGGAATTTTATCATTCCCCTCTTCATGAGTGGTGCTGGCATAGTCCTTACAATTAGGACGAAGTGGATCTTTTGACTCTAGAATTTTTACATCCCCCTCTTCATCAGTGGTGCTGGCATAATCCTTAGGATTAGGACAGAGTGGATATTTTGACGTTGCAAATTATTCATTCCCCTCTTCATCAGTGATGCTGGCATAATCCTTAGGATTAGGACGAAGTGGAAATTTTGAATCTGGAAATTCGTCATTCCCCTCTTGATCAGTGGTGCTGGCATAATCCTCAGTATTAGGACGAAGTGGATATTTTGACTCTGCAAATTCTTCATTCCCATATTCATCTGTGGTGCTCACATAATCCTTAGGCTTAAGATGAAGTGGATGTTTTTCATCTCCCCCTTCATCACTGGTGCCCTCATAACGTTAGGATTAGGATGAAGTGAAAATTTTGACTCTGGAAATTCTTCATCATGCCCTTCATCACTGTTACTTTCATAATCCTTAGGATTAAGAGTAAGTGGAATAACTGACTCTCGATTTACATAAATTTCTTTTGCTGTGCCTCATCAATTATGTTCTCATTATCCTTAGGATTACGACCAAGTTGATTTTTTGACTCTCTATTCATGGTGAACGAACTCCTGTTATATTCATCACCCTGAATAAAGTTGTTGCGTGACGAAGATGTTGATGTTGTACAAAGAAAAACTTCACTATCAGAAGAACCCATGGCTTTCAACAAGAATACGTTGAATGATACAAATACCTCTCCCAATTACAATATATAGCTTAAAGACTGAAAATTTCCCTCCAATTTTTTCCCCCAAAAAATTTCGCGAAAAAATTTCCCTCTAAAATTTTTGTTTCAAATATTTCGTACAAAATATTAGTCAAAAAATGTATTTAAAAACATTTTAATAAATTGTTTGTGTTGAAATATTTTACCGATATTTTTATTCAAAATATCCACAAAATATTCCTATCATGCATGCCTTCCAAACTAAAATAATGTTGTTATTTTAATGATTTAACGTTGACTACATGTAAATATGAACTATAATATTACTATAATAACTACATGCAAATATTAACTATTTTAACTATAATTAACTACATGTAAATATTTTAAATTTTAAATTTTAAACCTACATTATATTCGTCTAAAATATATTTCAAAATTTCTTAATAAATTGTTGGTCTTGAAATATTTCACCATACTTTCTATTCAAAATATCCACAAAATATTCCTTTCATACATGCCTTCCAAACTAAAATAATTTTCTTATTTGAATGATTTAACATTCGCTACATGTAAATATTAACACTAATAACAACATGCAAATATTAACTATTTTAACTATAATCAACTACATGTAAATATTTTAAATTCGAAATTTTAACTCTCGCATTATATTTGGAGATTTAATATTGAGTACATGTAAATATTAACTAAAATATCAACTATGATAACTACATACAAATATTAACTATAATTAAATACATGCAAGTATTTTAAATTTTAAATTTTAATCCCAGGTTATATTTGAATTATTTAACATTCAAGACATGTAAATATTAAATAAAATATCAACTATGATAGAATCTACACACTAAATATTAAGTTTTTT